>CM021104.1:679818729-679837480 GCA_007115665.2 Sequoiadendron giganteum | reverse complement strand
AGGGCTGAGGGATTAAGAGGGTATAGGGGTTGAGGGATTAGGGTTTAAGGGTTGATGGTTGAGAGTTGAGGGTTGAGGGTTGAGGTATTAAGAGGGTATAGGGGTTGAGGGATTAGGGTTTAAGGGTTGAGGGTTAAGGGTTGAGGGATTAAGATTGTAGAGGGGTTGAGGAATTAGGGTTTAAGGGTTGAGGGATTAAGAGGGTATGGGGGTTGATGGATTAGGATTTAAGGGTTAATGGTATAGGGTTCACGGTTTAAGGGTCCCACTCCCTCTCTCAGGTCTTCCCCCCCCACCATATAACTAAATAAATTCTTTCCCTCTCAAGTCTGTCTCTCTTGGGTCTCACTCCCTCCCATGCTACCTACACTAATCAGTGTCACTCCAATGCCCTCTCTCACAATCCCTCTCTGTCAAGCCTCACTTACCTCCCACCCTACTTTCTTAGGTCTCTCCTTCCCACTCCCTCTCTCCCACTTTGACTCCCTCTCCTTCTCTCAGGTGTCTCCCTCCCACCCTCTCTCCCTCTCTCTCTCTTAGGTTTCTCCCTCCCCCTCTCTCTCTCTCAAGTCTCTCCCTCCCCCCCTCTCTCTCAAGTCTCCCCCTCCTACCCCCCCTCTCTCTCTCTCTCTCCCATGCCCTCTCGCTCTCTCTCACTCCCTCTATCTCTCTCCCACTCCCTCTCTCAGGTCTTCCCCCCCAACCATATAACTGAATAAATTATTTCCCTCTCAAGTTTGTCTCTCTTGGGTCTCACTCCCTCCCATGCTACCTACACTAACCAGTGTCACTCCAATTCCCTCTCTCATGTTGGGAAATCTACCTCAACTTTCTGGCTTGATATTCCTTTTGGACTTGGAATTTTCTCCATGGAACTGGCCTTTACCTCCATACCACCGCATGCTTTCCTTGGTGACGTGGTTGAGCGGTTTACCGCTTTACCGCGAGCCACTCTGCTTGGTCTGGCGTTTGGGCGGTGTTATTGCCTTACCGTGATGGTCTTCTTCTTGTTCGACGGTGGTGAGGTGAGTGGTGACAGTTGGAAGGCGGTTACTGCCTTACCGCAGGGTGCTCCTTCTGGTGGCACGGTAGTGCAGTGAGCGATAGGTTGGTGGAGCGAAGGCCTACCTCCTTACCGCGGGGTCACTGTCTAGCGGTGGAGGTAGCATAGTGAGTGACGCAGAAGTGGCGAGCTAGTGGGTGATGGTCTATCGCCTTACCGCGGGTGGTGAGAAGTCTCACCGCGGTGGCCGCGGTAAGCGGCTAGCGGTCGGTGGTGACTGTTACCACCCCACCGCAGGCGATGGGTGAACCCACATAAGTGGTGAACACTTTTGTGGAGGAAGGGAAAAGTCATTTTTTCCCTCTACACAAAGTGAAGGGGTTCAGTCGAACCAAATTGTTCGACCGAACCTTTAACATGGTTCGGTGGAACCACAGGGTTCGACCGAACCCTATGTTCGCTCTAAACCCCATTGACATGTGAGCGGAAATATTAAAATAAAGGGGTTAGAGCGAACTAGGGTTCAGTCGAACCCCCTTAATAGGGATTTAAAAAAATAACCCTATCATTTTCCCGGACCCCCTTAATTTCCCTCATTATTTTAAAGGGGTTCGAGCGAACCCCTTTAAAAGGTTCGGCCGAACAGGGGTTTGGCTGAACCTAGGTTCAGCCGAACACCCTTCTTCCCCTATCTCCTCAAAAATTTGATTTTTTGTTAAAAATTGTCGTTTGAAGCTCAATTTGAAAATGAAAATGCAGAAAACTTCAGAAACCCAACTAGATAATGATAGTCCTCGGAATGAGCTATCCGTCGAATATAATTTTAATATGATTTTCTTTTATTATGTATTTTATATTTTAGTTTTATTAAACATAGGTTTTTCACTGAAAATCAAATTCTCTGGTTTGCACATGTGGAAAAATAGTAGATTATCAAAATAATTTTTTTAAAAATATGTTGAGGCTGGGTATTGATGTCCTTGATCCATTAAAAAAAAATTTTGAATTTCGATTCATACAGAAAAAGTTATGTTGTATATAGTCCGCATATGTCTGAATTGCAGTTGGTTTGACTTTGAAACTTGATTAAGGAAAAAATATTCAATAAAAAACTAAGAGACCAAATGCAAGTGCTACAAATATAAATTAAAAAAAAATAGAATTTTATCCTTCATACAAAAAAAGTTATGTTGTATACGGTGAGCGTTACTTTTTAAAAATGTTGTTTTCTAAAAAAAACCAGTTTTCGTGGGAGATGAAAAAAAAGTGCAATCTGATTCCAAAAAATTTGAAAAAAATATTTTTAGAATCTACAGACAAAATGTGATGAGACTCTAGTTTGCATCATTTTCAAATTCCTCACGATTTAGCCGCTACAAGAGCCTGGAAGTGAAGATTTAGTTAAAAATAATAATTGCAGTGTCCAGTCTGCCCAAAAATTGTAAACCACTATTGTGGGATCACCCCGATGAGAATGCTCACCACGGTGGCTGCGGTGAGACCGCTAGCGGTCTACCAGAGTGGCCACCGCCCTACCGTGGGGTGGCCTAGCGGCCTCCATGGTAGCGCGGTGAGACCGCTGACGGTCTGGCTAGCGGTTACCACCACACCGCAGGAAGGCTTGAAAGGGTCAGTGGTAACACGATTGGTGGCTTGGCGGTCAGTGTAGGCAGTTACTGCCATACCGCGGTTGGTCAACCTAAGCTCGGCAGTAGCGTGGTTGGAGGCCGAGGTCAAGTCGACACAGGCTTACCGCCATACTACGGCTAGTGAAGACGAGCTCAACGGTGATGCGGTAGAAGGTAGAGAGAGCTCAGAGCTCGATTGAATGAGCTTGACTGAGGTGGACCAAATGTCAGAAACAACGAATGAATGGAGTGGCAAAATGTGGCAAGAAGTTTAGATCTGGTTGGTCGAAGCCTTAATTTCTGATTGTGATGGGCTACATTGTTTAATGGAGGTTGACGGACATGTCTGAAACCAATTTTAATGTTGCGCGACTCTCTCTCTCTCACTCCCTCTATCTCTCTCCCACTTTGTCTCTCTCCCTCTCTCTCAGGTCTCTCATTTTTAAAACAACACATTTGGCGAGTGCCAAATGTGTTTTACCTTGAACGGTAAAATAAGGCTTGACCCCATGATTCAGGCCCACATTCTCGTGAAGTTGTCCGGTTCAACGCTTTATCTGCATCAAAAATGCCTTTTTTAATGCAGTTGACTTCATATTGTACCAATCTATGCTTGATCGATCACCTTTTTACCACCAATCTGCATGGTAGACAATGTAGAAGAAGACATTTTGAAGTTTCTACATCATTTTACATTATCTAAGGTAATATATTCATTTTGGTAAATTGAAATGTTTATATTTAGTATATTTGTTTGTTTTTGACAATATAAACTAAATTTCCTTAATGATTTTATTAATCATAACAATTGGACATAGAATTCAACATTGAATTAGCTGGGATTTGCATAAAAAAGTTCATTTTTTATGAGTTTGAAGAACAAAAAAATTAAAAACATGACATTTACTTAACATAAATTTACTTATGAATTCTATTTGCATTGCTTATAGTAGTCCATTTCCAGCATGGCTAGTGGAATTCACTGTATTTCATTCTTTTTTAATTAATTTGAAAAACTTTTATTTTCATCTAATTTGGAAAACCTCATCAATGTTAATGCAAGTGTCCATTAATTTTTTTGTTCCATAAAAAAATCACCCTCATTGAACATGTGCTTAGATAAATTCAAGTGAGTTGACATAGTTGTTAATGCAAGTTTCCATTCATTCATACCATTTACCTTTCTAATAAATAAAAAAATGGGATATTTTGTGCAATTGAGAATGCTTATTGTCTTTCTAAGTTACCTCATTGCCAAAGAAATAGTGAATAATTATAAGATATAGCATCACAAACCCTTCTTTGAATTCATATTCTTCATGACTTCGTTGACAATCAAAACTTTGGTTTTGAGAAAAATAAACACAAGAGTCTCTAGTTTTCATTTAGGTGGCAACAACTTATACCCTAGGTCAGTGATGCAGAGCAAGGAGACAAAACCTTCAACAATCATTTAATTAGATCAGTTTCAAACAATCTTCAATCTCAAAAACCTCAATTCAATGTTGAACTGACCAATTCACATCTAAAACAAAACAAAGATCATCCATAAATAACAAGCTATTCTTTTCAAGATGACTACCATTCAAAACCTCTGGAAGATTTTAACAAAACCCACCATATGTAAGTCTATTGCTTGAATTATTGTATTCATACAACAGTCACTCCTAACAGAATGAAATAAACTCATTATTACTAGAAACTCTAATCTGTGAATTGTTCATCATAACCTTTATAAAGTTCAAGTTCAATAATGCTAGTCAAAAGGTCCACAACTTCAAAATCAACGTTGCAGGCCTCTGGTGCAGGAGCATCTTGTAAGCTCAATTTTGTCAAAAATGTCATCTTTTAGTGAGCATGGTCAAATGCTAGGATTTTAGTTAATGTTGAGTATATTGTGTTCAATAAGGTCAATTAGACCATTTTATAATGTATTTGGAGCTAAGGGAGTTCAGTTGTGTCATAACTTGTAATTTGGCTAAATGTGGGTAGAAAAGTTGCTAAAAGATGCAAAAGTTGCAGAGTTTGAGGGAGTTGGAATGAAATAAAAATATGTTTAATAACCTTAAATTCCTCAAAGGAGAGGTTGTTGGTTGATTTGTACCCCATTTTTTTAATCAAGAATAATGTTATTTTCTAGAAATTTACTGCTTTCTCTCACTTTTCTTGTTGTTGTATAGCCTGTACGGACTCTAAGATGGTATGAAATCGATTGGATGTTGTAGATTAATGAATTAGCTTTCATTTTCATATATTTATAGGTTCTACCTTTTTGTATAGTGAAAGTTATATTGTTTTTATTGCTGGTACCTACTTTCACAGTGTTCTTGGATTGAGGGGTTTCATTATGTAATTCGACCCATTACACTTTTTCTGTCTACTATAACTTTTGGAATGGGTCCTCTACCTTCTAAAATACATTCCTAACCTATTTAGAATGTTTTGGGGTCAAGGTTGGGTGTTTGGGGTGATGTTCTAGGACTGTAGCAGGGTCTTTTCATGGTGAAAATTAGGGCTTCAAGTGGTGTTTTGACAAAATGTGGGAAGGAATGTCCATGTAATGTATTATTCACCATGTGCAGGGTATGGTAAGTGTGTTTGGTGCTTTGTATGGGTCTGGCAGGTCCAAGAGATAGGAATCTCATTAAAACCCCAAGTATTTTGCTTGAAATTGAGGGTTTGGTGTATCAGGGGTCTAGAGGTCTTGGACCTGGAAACAAATCAGGAAATTGGAGATTTTGACACATAAAATACTTCTATTTCAGGATTTTGAGTGAATATGTAGTGTTTAAAAGGTACTCTCTTTGTAAATTAGGCCAATTGAATAGCCTTTTCCAAGGTGGGTCTATTGTAATTCAATGTTGGTCCAAAGGAGTTGATGTTGGGGTTTACCTATGTTTTATAACTTGCAAATGGGTATCTTAATCATCCCTGATTTTGTCAAGTGTTTTGGAAAATATTGGTGAAAAGACCCTTGAACCGGGTTACCTATGCTACAAGGGAAAGCTTGGTAGAAGTTGGGATTTTCAGTTGAGCATCTGGTTTTGCTTTGGAATCTAATTGATTCTCATTGATTTGCTGTATTGAATGGTTTCCACCCCTCTCTGCATAAAAAATGGTGTTTCTTGGTAAGTTAAGTGATCAAGTTGTGTGTAAGTCTACTAAGAGCCTTCCTCTAAATCTTTGAACAAGTTCATTGTGGATCCCTACATGTACTGCATCAGCCTCTAGGGACTTTGCCAACTCTTCAAACACACTCAAAATCCATACTCTAATATCTAACCCTACAGACATCTAACTCCATCATGTATGAAAAATATTGTGTAGCATAGACATGTTTGATAATTCCAAACAACTCGCTGCCTTCTTTCATAAAATGGTTTGGTGTGTTTCATATTTAATGCAATGTAATTAGGGATATCAATATTTTTATAAAATACATTATGGGTGGGTGCATGGAAATGGGTAGCAATTATGTGGACACCTTTCAAAAAACTTTTGAAAAGCAATAATGTGTGCGCATTATTGCTTGTTAAAAGCAAAAAAAAAGAAGTGAAAATCAATCATTGTTATTTCAACTATTTTATTCTTGTAGCTGCGGCCAAAACCCCCATACTTATGCGCTCACGTTCTAGGAGGAGCAATTCAACAAAATTTTTCACCAACAATTTCTATTTCTTCGCAACGATGATGCCACGACAAGGAGGAGATGTGAGAGGTAATTTTGTGGTTTTTGTTTTGAATTAGTTAGTTTTAGGTTGAATTTGATATATATTTGTTTTAAGTTTTAGGAGATGCAAATCAACCTGCAAACCCTCAAGATCCTCAACAACAAGACCAACCAAATCCTCAAGATCAAAATCAACCACAACAACAACCTCCTCCACCAATCACTCAACCCCCTCTTGGCACTCAACAAAATTTAATGAGTGAAATTGAGAACAACAAAAAAAAAATTGAGGATTTGATTAGTAGGTTGAGTGATCCAAATGGTTCAACCATAGAAAGAATGACCCTAGCAAATTCATTGAAAGATATGGTAAAAAATGTAGATTTAATTAGCAAACAAATAACAGGATGGCAAGATAGGAGGTAGGCGGCTAGGGATTATTATGCAAATAAACTATCATATAAAGATGTAAAGGATTTAAAAATTACAAAAGGTGATTTGTGCTCATTATTCACCAACCCACACACAAATCAAAATCTTACCCTCAATACGAAGAGGTTTCCTATCCATTGGTGCCACCACCAACATGTTAGGGACCAATTTTATGATAGGTGGTACATGGTCTTTGATTACCCACCATGCAACAATTGCGAGGTCTCACAATATTTCCTTAGGAAACTATATAGTGAGTTCATATTGTTCACAAAATCCCAAATTATTTTGATATGAGGGATTTCCAGGGGAGAGGTGGGGGATTAGCTCAGGATAGACCCGGTGCATAGCCAGATCCTACGCGGCAAGGTAGATGAGCTCTCGCTAGGCCACCTCATGAGTACGTTGTTATGCCTTCCATCACAAAGGAAAGTGCTGACATAGAGACATTGTAGGCGATCAACACTTTGACTGAGAGTGTCATCCATCATACTAGCCCTATTCTATAGCTCCATCCAGGGGAGTCTTCAAGTGGTGGCCGTCGAACACATGTGTGTCAATCTTGCAGGGCTACTTGTTCATATGACCCCACTGACACTCGGGAGACTGGTACGCAGGATCTGTCTGCAGCTATGGAGATGGAGAGGGAAGCTAACATTTTGCATGAGGCATATGGCATTGATAGTTAGGTAAAAGTTAGTGCATATTCATTGATTTTAATTTATTAAATTTTGATTTTGAAATGCAAGATTAACTAAAAATGTTTTATGATTTTAATAAAATTGTAGGGTCACAGTGTTGAGACTGGATACATCAGCCCCCCACCAACTTATTTTTGCAGTACACCTATCACTGGGGTATGTAACTAGTAAAAAATTATAAATTTATTGCATGTTAATAGCATTGTTTTACGAATGGTAATTTAATATGCGATTTTGGATGTTGAACAAACTAATATTAGAGGTTTTGATGGAACACTTCCCAGTGGCGGTGGATTTACTCAAACCTACACTGAGGTAATAGAATAAATATTTTAGCTAATGAATCAAGTACTTAATAGATTTGTGTAGTTTATATGCACATCGTTGATTACGCTGAATAATTTGTTGTTTTATTTTTAGATGATGGAAGCCGAAACACCTACGAATGTGACAAGGGCAATGGATAGTGGTGTGTCATCTTCTATACAATCCTCGATGGCTCTGACAGGAGAGGTATGAGGAAAATTAGTAAATTTCAATTTACATTTGTTGTTATAAGATGTTAGTTAGTGAAAAATCAAACCATTATTGGTTCACGTAGTTTAATTTCTATTTGTATGGTTTACACAGGGCTTGAGCACGCCTAAGAATGGGTGTGAGAATATTTCCCCCATGGAGAGAGACCATGAGATGGTGGTAAGTGATTATTTTGTCAAATATATCATTTTTTATAATGTAATTTCTATATATTCATGTCTTTACTTCTTATTGTAACCGTTAAAACTTCACCATGAACTAAACACTAAGAGGAGCAGTAGGATCACTCCTCGAGCGCAAAAAAAATGAGTGACAGACCTATCGCCATCTGATCGAAAAGGAAAGGGAAATAATTTATTTCCAAGGCATGAAGAGCAATGACTTTTGATTCCAAAGCCCTTTATTGTATGCCTACATGGAAATTTTGTACATATTTTTATTGGACATATTTGACATTGTATGCCTATATGGGATTCTCGTAAGCCTATATGGCTATTTTGTACATATATTTCATACTTATACTGACATGTATTGATGTATGCCTACATGGCTATTTGGTTAATACAAATATCTTTTATCAATGCCTGTCCATATTTGCATTCTAAATTGATGGTTCAATATGTATGAGTTACATTTTTTCAAGTGTATACTTTACAACTTACGTGTATACTTTGTGATTTACGTGCATTCAAATGTATACTTTGTGGCTTACGTGTTTTCATGCGTATACCTTGTATTCGTGCATATCCTTTGTATTAATTTGTGTATATGATGTATTCATGTTTATATATTTTGAGGCTTACATGTTTTTGAGTACTTGTGCTTCCTTTATTGACATGTACATGCTTGAATTATTCATGTGTATAATTATTAACTGGTTAGCCCTAGCATTGATCATTGTTGTCCTTCATGATTTGTCTTGAATATTAATTGATTGATGCTAAAAAAATTTATCTAAAAGAAAAAAACACGTTTACAATTGGAATTCCATGAAATGATTCATAAAAATATTCCAATATATTCTTTATCTAAAATCTGGAGGTCGTACCAAGTACGAGATCAACAAGTTTGTATCAAAAATCTAAAAAAAAGAGAACAGTGTGAATAATTCTTATTAGATCTTCTCCAAAAGTTCATCAACAACCTCCATTCGAGCCTCTCAAGGCTTTACATAGTGTTTTACACCCTTCTCTAATTGATCCACACCCTCAACTAACTAAAAACCAACTTTCAAAACAAGTAACTGTTGCATTTCAAATTTGTTGCTTTAAGCAACTTACAAATTTGCAAAGTTTTAGACTTCTCCAACCTAATGAGTACATCTAATGACCTCTAAAACCACATAAATGACATAAAAATAGCCTTATTACATTGATAAAACTCCATTCTTTCACAATCATATACAAATTCACTAATTTGCCTTCAAAGGCTACAAAGACAACTTCTAGTGCAAGATTGAAATTTTCAAGATAAAGCATGCTCAAAATACCCAGAACAACCTATTCACCATCAGATAATCACTAAAACCACTGAAGTAGACCTTCTCCATCAAATGAAGGAACAAAGTGCTCTGCACCAATGATCATGCGTTTTTTGTGTGGAGCACTCGAACTTCTCAACCGTCGTTTGTATCTTTCTCTTTTCCAGTGTTTTGCATTCCATCATAAGGGATCAAGCCGGTTGAACGCAAGTCGGATCAATTCCATGTGTTTGGGTGAGAAAGAGGACCATGCCTAGCATAAGCCTATCTATTGGGACACGTTGGAGAATTTATTTTGGTCACACAAATTGCAAAATGAAAGTTGCACCACTTTGCAACTTTGCACAACTTGAATTTGACACTTTTTCCATCAAGTGAAAATCCATTGCCATGGGAAAACCACTCCGAGATAGCCAAAACTAATAGAGATTCTTGAAGAAGGGCCAAACATGATCCTGTAGGATTAGATGAGAAGTTTCTAAGGATCACAGTATCTGAGTAATAGCATCCTGAAGTTTGCAGCCATTTTGCACTTTGGACCCTTAAGGGATCGATCCGGTGAAACGTAGCTCGGAGCGATTCCGCGTGTTTCAGTGCGAAAGAAGACTATAATTGGCATAAAAATACCTATTTGAACACGTTGGAACAATCCGCTTGGTCACACGGGTTGCAGAGCAAAAGTTGCACCACTTTGCAACTTTGCACTGCTTGAATTTAACACTTTGTCCATCAAGTGAAAATCTGCCACCATGGAAAAACCACTCCGAGATAACCAAAATCGAGAGAGGTTTTTGTAGATGGGCCCAACAAATCCTGTAGGATCAGATGAGAAGTCTCTAAGTTTCATGGTATTTGAGTAATAGAATGCTGAAGTTTGCAGCCATTTTGCACTTTGGACCCTTAATGGATCGATCTGGTGGAACATAGCTCAGAGCGATTCGGTGTGTTTCAGTGCAGAAGAGGACCATGCCTAGCATAAAAATACCTATTGAGATGCGTTGGAACAGTCCGATTGGTCATATGAGTTGCAGAGCAAAATTTGCACCACTTTGCAGCGTTACACTGCTTGCATTTGATGCTTTTTCCATCAAGTGAAAATCCGCCGCCACGGGAAAACCACTCCAAGATAGCCAAAACTAAGAGAGGTTTTTGTAGAGGGGACCAACACAATCTTGTAGGATCAGATGAGAAGTTTCTAAGCGTAATGGTATCCGAGTAATAGCATGTTGAAGTTTGCAACCATTTTGCACTTTGGACCCTTAAGGGATTGATCCGGTGGAACTTAGCTCGGAGCGATTCCGTGTATTTCGATGCGAAACAAGACCATGCCTAGCATAAAAATACCTATTCAAACACATTGGAGTAGTTAGTTTGGTCACACGAGCTGCAGAGCGAAAGTTGCACCACTTTGCAACTTTGCACTGCTTGAATTTGACACTTTTTTCCATCAAGTGAAAATTTGCCACCACAGGAAAACCGCTCTAAGATAGCCAAAACCGAGAGAGTTTTTTGTAGAGGGGCTCAACATGATCCTATAGGATTAGACGAGAAGTTTCTAAGCATCACGGTATCCGATTAATAGCATGCTGAAGTTTGCAGCCATTTTGCACTTTGAACCCTTAAGGGATCGATCTGGTGAAACATAGCTCAAAGCGATTCTGTGTGTTTCAATGCGAAAGAGGACCATGTCTAGCATAAACATACTTATTCGGACACGTTGGAGTAGTTATTTTGGTCACACGAGTTGCAAAGCGAAAGTTGCACCACTTTGCAACTTTGCACAACTTGAATTTTACACTTTTTCCATCAAGTGAAAATCTGCCGCCACGGGAAAACCACTCCGAGATAGCCAAAATCGAGAGAGGTTTTTGTAGAAAGGCCCAACACAATCTTGTAGGATCATATGAGAATTTTCTAAGTGTCACGGTATCTAATTAATAGCATGCTGAAGTTTGAAGCTATTTTGCACTTTGGACCCTTAAGGGATCTCCCAGGTGGAACATAGCTCAGAGTAATTTCACATGTTTCAATGCAAAAGATGACCATGCCTAGCATAAAAATACCTATTTGAATGCATTGGAATAGTCCACTTGGTCACACGAGTTGCAAAGCGAGATTTGCACCACTTTGCAACTTTGCACTGCTTGAATTTGACACTTTTTCCATCAAGTGAAAATTCGCCGCCACGGGAAAACCACTCTGAGATAGCCAAAATCGAGAGAGGTTTTTATAGAGGGGCCCAACGCGATCCTATAGGATCAAATGAGAAGTTTCTAAGCATCATGGTATCTGAGTGATAGCATGCTGAAGTTTGCAGCCATTTTGCACTTTGGACCCTCAAGGGATCGATCCGGTGGAACATAGCTCGAAGCGATTCCGTGTGTTTCAGTGTGAAAGAGGACCATGCCTAGCATAAAAATACCTATTCGGATGTGTTGGAGAAATTATTTTGGTCACACGAGCCACAGAGCGAAAGTTGCACCACTTTGCAACTTTGCACAGCTTGAATTTGACACGTTTTCCATCAAGTGAAAATTTGCCGCCACGGGAAAACCACTCTGAGATGGCCAAAACCGAGAGAGGTTTTTCTAGAAAGGCCCAACAAAATATTGTAGGATCAGATGAGAAGTTTCTAAGTGTCACAGTATCTGATTAATAGAATGTTGAAGTTTGCAGCCATTTTGCACTTTGGACCCTTAAGGGATCGATCCGGTGGAACATAGCTCAGAGTGATTCCGCGTGTTTCGATGCAAAAGAGGACCATGCATAGCATAAAAATACCTATTCAGACACATTGGAATAGTTTGCTTGGTCACACGAGTTACATAGCGAAATTTGCACCACTTTGCAACACTTGCACTACTTGAATTTGACTCTTTTTCCAACAAGTGAAAATTCGCTGCCACGGGAAAACCACTCTGAGATAGCCAAAACTGAGAGAGGTTTTTGTAGAGGGTCTCAATGTGATCCTGTAGGATCAGACAAGAAGTTTCTAAGCATCATGGTATCCGAGTAATAGCATACTGAAGTTTGCAACCATTTTGCACTTTGGACCCTTAAGGGATCGATCCGGTGGAACGTAGCTCGAAGCGATTCCGTGTGTTTCGGTGTGAAAGAGGACCATGCATAGCATAAAAATAACTATTCGGATGCGTTAGAGTAGTTAGTTTGGTCACATGAGTTACAAAGCGAAAGTTGCACCACTTTGCAACTTTGCACAACTTGAATTTGACACTTTTTCCATCAAGTGAAAATCCGCCGCCACGGGAAAACCACTCCGAGATAGATAATACCGAGAGAGGCTTTTCTAGAGGGGCCCAACACAATCCTATTGGATTAGATGGGAAATTTCTAAGTGAAATGGAATAATTTTTATGGGGTTTGTGTTGCTGCCCTGTAGATTTTGATGGAAAAGGGCATGAAAAATGAGGTTTAACCCTAGGGTTTGATAAAATATTGCATGTAGAGGTTGGATGATTGTCTTTTGAGTTTTTGCAGGTGATTTTAAGAAGGTTTGAGGTGGTGTCATGTTCTGGTAAGGTGTGGAACCATTCCTTTCAATAAACCCTCCTTATACTAGCATAAAATAAGGGTTTTGGTTTGGCATGGTGGAGTGAGTTTGTCCTGAGACAAATTACGGATCTGAGGGTTTGGATACATGATAATTTCTGCCTCAACAAGTTAAGGGGGTTCTTTAATGTTTAAAGGTATGTTCCTTTGTTTCTTGAATTCCCCTAAACAAGTAAACACACACACACCTAAAACATCCTAATTCGACCTTACATGTTTTATATCACTTCTCTAATCACCTAATGAACTCTTTGAGACTTTGAATACATTACATATGAACTTTACATGACCTTTTTCACATTGTTTACATTTCAAAATTCAAATTTTGCAAATTTTCCTATTAAAGGCATTTACAGAACAAGGTGCTACTGCACCAAACATGAACTCCAAAATTACAATATTTGAGTAAATCTCATTATGTAAGTAAATCTCATTACAATGCCTTAGGTAATTCCTTCTCACAGATCTTTTACAATGTCACTCATACATTTGAGATTCTCTTTAAATTTCTACATCATAGGTGCTCATTATGAGGTTAACTTGAATTGAGTAATTTCAGATTCCCTTGTTCTTTTATAATGGCTTGAAATCAAAATTGAGATTTGTCAAGATCATCAAAATAAGGATGTTGTGTTGCTTTTTTGGCTGAGATTCTCTTTGATGGCTCATAAATCATCATTTTCTGCAATGAGAGATCAATCAATTTTTAGTAGTTTACTTACAAATACACAAAGTAAAAAAAAAAAAAAAGAGCATCCAAAATGGAAATGAAATAAAAATAGATGGAGGGAACTTACAGATAGGCATGCAGGTCTCACAAATTAGTCACTCCTGGTCATACATCTTCACTAGGAATTCCAACATACCTATTGCACACAACACCTCTCATGAAAAGAGTAAGTTGAAATTTCAGATGCTCTTATAATGTCTACATCATAGCTGCTCATGATAAGGTTAACTTAAAATGAATAACTTGAAAGTACCTCACCAAGATTTTCACACACTTTTCTAATGTGTTAAAATCATGATTGAGATTTGTCAAGATCATCAAAATAAGGATGTTGCATTATTTTTCTGGCTAACATTCTCTTGGATGGCTCATATATCTGCATTTTTCGCAAGGGGACACCAATCACTGTTTAGTATGTTACTTACAAATACGCAAAGTAAAAGCAGATGATAGCATTGACATCAAGCAAATTAATGTGCATACAAGTATAAATTAATAAGAACCAATGTGCATATACTTACAAATTAATCCAACGAACCATCTGGGTCTGCTCTACTCTTTATTGCACCAAGTATTGCCTCATGGTTAGACTCACGGACCTTCCATAAGGTCTTCTTCAAAGGTCTACCCCCATATTTGGTCAAACAAACATTGGATTCCACAACAAGGTTCGAGTAATGAAGAATCTTACGATGTGTGTCAAAGTCCTGAAATAGCCAATGTTTAACACTCGAATGTGGGTACCTTCTAAGCCATGTTCCAGTAACCACGATTGAGCCTGTAGGGTATTCAATGTTTTCTCCATCTATAACTAGGGCCTCCAATTTAGTTTTTGCCTCAACACAACGACACAAGTAATAGTCTATTCCCTCTTCATTGTCTTCATCTGCAATAATTGCATAAACATGCCTTGCATTGATATGTGCAAAAAATATCTTGAAATTTTTCAACATTACGAATACAGTACAAAGTAAGATAACGATATGGAATTTCAACAACTAAGCAAGTAGATATATCACCTGGTTGAACTAAATCTGATACGTGGTCAAAGTCGACTGATGATTCCATCTGTGTCAATTCCAATGCCATCGAAGGGGGATACGTGTGAAGTGGGATAAGATAACTTGTCAACCATATGTCAACCCACTCCCCTGACTCACAATCATTCCAGGCTTGCATTGTACATGAAGATAAAAAGCATGCTATCTTTTGTGTATTGATACTCCATGAACTTGCATTTGAGCTAACGAAAGAGTGTACCTCACTCGATCCTATTAGTGTACAATAGTCCTAATATGGTGCAATGTTAATATCATCCATGAACCAAAAAAATATATGAACTGAAGACGTGCCTTCATTACTTGGACCCATCGAAGCATTACACCACTCGACGATTGATTTTGCATCTATCAACTTTGCACTATCTCTGTACTTTAACTCTTCTCGTGCTAATGCTCTTTTCACACATGCTTTTGTACCATCATGATCCCCCTTTCCATGTCTAGCCTCACAAAATTTCCACATATGTTGAACACCTGTAATTACATGCATCCTGCACAACCAGTAGAACATGCGCAAGTTCTTGAACTATGTTGCACAGTTATCATACCATATTATATGTTGGTCATATTTTATGCCCCTCTAAGCCAAACCACTGTAGAACATTTGGAAGCAACCTTGCATGAACTTTGGAGAGTGTGTGCGATCATCACTAATGTAAAAGTGGTACTCCCTCAATACCTTCCTTTGGTCATCTGTACTATCAAATGCATGAATGAATGCTATGTGCACAAATATCGAAACATGTGTATAGTTGTAATACTATGACTGCACCTCATGTTGTGGTTGTAGAGTGTAGTTCTCCGCAAAGTCAACCACTGATACTATGCTTCCAACTGGAAAGGTGTCCTTTCATAGCTTGAATTGCATGTCCAACCATCGGGCTCTATGGGTATGCTTTGCATACTCAAACAGTATATTGTCATGAAACATGGACATAAAATGGTACACTAGAATCTTCTCAATAACCAAATCACACCTTTTTGCTTGAGACCCATCTTTTGTAGCATATGCCACTGTTTTATACTTCCCGAACTCTACTAGTTTTTGTCCCACCTCATCTGTGCTTTCCATATGTTGACATACTGGCATACGTTGGAAGCCACCACAACGCTCGCATGAACCATCCAAGCATGTTGTCCTATAGAATATCTAGCCATCCTCTATTTCACATAATTTTTTTGATAAGAACTCTCTTGAAGATTTCGGTGGGGCTTTTATGCCACAATCTTGTAAAACATCATTAGTATGCAAATCTACACATATAGAACGATAAACATCATAATGGTTAGAAAATTCAATATGTAGTCTACAACAACAAGTAGTGCGTGTGTGATTTATCTTGACATAAAAAGGTTTAAGAATTTCAAAAAATCTTTGAGAAATACTAATTTAAGGATAACCATTTTCAAATTTTTGAAAAAATTGGGTTTGAGTCATATCTAAAAAATGCTTTGGATGTGGCTCACGATTCCGACTACCGATTCTCCTTCTTACCACATCCCTTTGATTCAGAGATAGCCTTGTGTTATTATTCCAATACTCTTCAATTAGTGTTCTCAAGGCTTCGACAACTTCTTTATCTTTTCTTGACAGTCTCCCCGAGAATGCCCATAGTTCATTTGAATCATTTCCCTCAATTCTTTGCCGTCTTTGAATGGATCTTGATAAAAAATTTCTACTAATTCCCTTGTGTTCACTCATATTTTTAATGAGATGAGCTCTCTTTGTTTGAGAGCTTACCAAAGTCGATGTAATGACATGTCGAGTGACATTACTATCCTTTGAGCGTGAGGTCTTACGCACACTCTCATAAGCATCCATTAGATTCTTCACAATAGTGTCTTCACTCGATGCATTCAATTTTCTCAACCCAAGAGTCTTCATGATGTTCCTATACTTTACACCCTACATCATTTCAACAAATAGTTGACATCTTGCAGTCTCATTTAGTCTTTCAAAGAATCGTTCCGAAATATTATTAGCATATCTTCTACAAGTGTGTGTTGAAATCTTACCTTCCATGTGTTGCAAAATCTCATCATCAATATTAATCAAATACTTTGGCTTTCTACACAAAATTTTAGGTGGTGTTCTCTTAGGTACATACATCTCAACATTAGGAATTTCATCAATATTTAATTGAGGTGGGATAGATTGTGTACCTTCGGTCGAGGGTGGAGAAGAAGACATACCTTGAGGTTCACATGGGGATGATGGCATACCTTCTTCCTCAAATCCGAGTGATGATGTACTCTCAACTTGAGATGTGTTGGATGGTGTCCAACAATATTCACTTGAGGTAGATGGTGTCCCTCCATATTCACTTGCACTAGATGGTGTTCGTTCATATTCTCTTCTGCTAGATGGTGTCCCTCCATATTCACTTGTGCTTAATGGCGTCCCTTCATATTCACTTGTTGTAGAGGGTGTGTCTCCAACTACGGTATCTGAATCTGTCTTACGATGATGCTTTTAGGTTCGTTCCTTTTGTGCTTCCAATTCCCATTCTTTTTTTTATGATTGAGGTTCCTCTTCAATTGGCTTGTTTTCATCAATCGTTTCCAATTTCTTCTTTCCACGATATGCCGCCACCCGAACTCTCTCATTTTCTTTGAAGGTTTCATTCTCTTCATCTGTTAGTTTCCTCTTTGTCTTTTTCTTTGGCATGGCAGATAATTTTATCTGTACCATGGTAATGAGACAAATATTAGTTCCTAAAAAATGTATCCATTCAAGTTAATTGAAAAATATATGTCATTCAAGGCTTCATTTAAATAATACTTACAATCATCTTGTACAAAAGTTAACCTAGAATAGACAAATGTGACATGATTTTTTCAATCCAGAATACCTTAAGGAAAAGTGGTAATGTGGCATGCCATGATTTCAAGATAGGCTCAAAATGGAAGCATGGAAATTTGCAAAAAATTGCATTTTTTGGCAAAGTTGTGAAGAGATAAGTTAGTTAAGAAGTTACAAAAATAGTTAGATACATTGGGGGAGTTGAGTTTGAAGGGAAATAAGATAAATATCATGTAAGTTACAATCATAATGAGTGTAATGGCATTGTGAGTGTTTGATAAGTCTGTGGTGCAGGAGCACCTTGACAATCTATGCTTCCATTTTGAAATTTGATTCAATTTTGGGTATCTCCATGTCGTAAGAAGGTCATTAAAGACATTTTCCATGTATGGGAATCATTAGGAGGTTTCAAATGTGCATTGACAATGTAAGGTTATAATGACAAACAAAATTGAAAGCAAGCCATAATAGAATGAAAGAAAATGTGTAAAGACTTCACATACCTAAAAAACCAGACTTTCAAATGGAGGAGTTCAACCCAACTATGCAGGCTTAGCTTCTTCTTTCTTCAAACTCCACAACAATTTGAGTTGTTCAAAAGTTTGTTCCCCTCTAAACTTCAATTGTATATCAATTTTCAATGGAATTCATTTTTCAATTGATATTATATGTCTTTCAATGTGGAAACTCTTCTATTTCATGCAAAGGTGGTAGAAAGATCATGGAAAAAGTGATGGAATGTGAAAAACATGCTTGCACACTTCACAACATCATCAAAAAGCTACTTTTTGTTAGATCACGCGCAAAACCAGGAGAATATGTAGACTGTGGGCCTTGAAATCACGGGTATATTCAGTTTTTTTACCGTTTTTAGTGGAATACAAAACATGCTTGCGTTATAACGCGAGCGCGTTATTTCTTCCTAAAATGGTAGCATGTCTACTTCTTAAAAATGTGCACATGTTATATGAAATATGGTTTTCTTAATATATTTGTTTTCTCCCTCTTTGTCTAAGAGGGAGAGAGAGGGAGGGAGGAAGGGAGGGAGGGAGAGGGAGGAGGAAGGGAGAGAGGGAGGGAGATGGAGAGGGAAGGAAAAGAGACAGTGGGAGAGATGGAGATATATAGGGAGGGAG
>CM021104.1:679778053-679817257 GCA_007115665.2 Sequoiadendron giganteum | reverse complement strand
CCTTAAACCTTCTACCCTATACCCTCAACCAAATACCCTCTACCATCGACCCTATTCCCTCAACCCTCAAACCTTAAACCCTAATACCCTAGAAACCATCAGCCCTATAGGTCCTCCACCCTAATCTCTCAACCCTATACCCTCAAACCCTATCACTTTCTCTCTATCTATACTTATCACCTCTCCCTCCCTCCCTCCCTCCTACCCTCTCTAATTGTCTCTATCTACTGTCTCCCTCTTTCTACGTACCTCTCGTTCAATCAATCCCTACCACCCTCTTTCGCTCCCTCTATCCATCTCTCTCTATGTCCCTCCCACTCTATCCCACTCTCTCCCACTCCCTCTCTCTCCCTCTCTCTCTCTCATGTCTCTCCTTCCCACCCCCCCTCTCTCTCAGGTCTCTCCCTTTGGCAACCTACCTAAGTAACTCTCTCTCTATCTCTCTCCCCTCTCTCTATCTATCCCTTCCACCCTACCTAGATAAGTCCCTCTCAATCCACCTCCCTCTTTCTCTACCTCTATCAAGCCACTCCCTCCCACACCCTCTCCCTCTCTCAGGTCTCTCACTCTCACTTCCTCTCTCTCCCACTCCCTCTCTCTCTCACACCCCCTCTCTTTCACACTCCCTCTCACTACCTATCTCTCAAGTCTCTCCCTCTTACCCCCTTCACACTCTCAAGTCTCTCCCTTTGGCACCCTACCTACATAACTCTCTTTTTCTCTTCGTCTCTCTCTCCCCCTCTCTCTCTCAACGTCTCTCCCAACCCCCTCTCTCTCTCCCTCCATCTATCCCTCTAACCCTACCTAACTATGTCCCTCTCACTCCAAACCTTCTCTCCCACTCCCCCTCTCTTAAACTCTCACTTCCACCCCCTCTCCATCTCTCCAAACTCTCTCTCTCCCTAAATTCTCCATCCCTTTAAATACATACGTAAAGACATACATACATGTGTAGATACAATCTTACATATATACATACAATATATATGCATTGATACATAAAAGCATACATGCATACATACAAGCATGCATACATGACATACAAGCATACATGTACATACAAGCATACAAATATATTAGCATGCATTCAATATATTGGTATTTAACATAAAGGAGTACATAACGCGGCCATGCTATATTGTGCTCACATTACATCTTGCTTTGGGAATTCCCGAGCCTTAGGCTTGGTATTTGCTTTGGAATACCAACCCAAAGGCTTGGAAGGCATTCCCAATGACCAGAGACGTGTTTTTAAAAAATATAACATATTTCACATAATTGAGTTCGTGCTCACCGTCAGGATTGCACGTGGTTCAATATTGAAAAAATCGAACACATGGGTAATGTTGGGTTCTCTATTAGCTATCCAATGATGTAATTTTTTTCACTTTCTGAAAATGTTAAGCCTTTCATCCATAATTTATTTTATTTGTATGTCTTTTTTTTGCCAAAAAGTAGTGTTTGGTATTTTTTTCATTATAAATTAATCGTTTATCGAATTTTCAAATAAATTACAGTTTTATAAACTAGACTCCATTCTACAAATTTAAAAAAATAAAAAAATAAAATTCAATTAGTTTCCAAAATTTGTAGGGGTAGCACGGCCAAAATTTTGTTTTCCAAGAAATGTCCACTTTGAAAATTAGTTAAAAATCAAATATTCATTAAAAAATTATCAGAAAAATCATACAATAACTAAATACTGTTAGCTAACTTCTGACTATTGCGATTTTAAAAATACTAAAAAAAAGTTCACCGTACGAGGGTCGTACAAGAGTTGCTATGTTATGTTTTTCTAACAAAAACAACACCAATTTGTGTACGTCCCTCTTTTGAACCCCTTAATATCAACCATTTTAAAAATAAATTATTAGTTTAGAAAGTAGACTCAGAGCACTTCGATCCTTGTTTTTGTTCCATCTCAAAATTTTGAGTGTAACTATCCTCAATTTCACGTCCAAGGTCAGTATTTCCTGATTTCAAAAAAAAGTTGTCCACTTAAGTCCCCTTTTTGGGAACCATCTTTGTGCACTTACCCTTACTTACTTTTGTTCTATGTGTTTTTGTGAACACGTAGCATTGAAGGTCATGCCGAGGAAATGACCGAAGCCTCTAACACCAGAAGAACGTGCAGCTAAAAATGCAAGGAGAAGAGAATAAAAAAATGTAGCTCGTGAAGCAAAGGAATTGCAGCCCATACAACCACAAATTCCCGTGCAATCTAAGAGAGATGTCAAATTGGAAAAAAAAAGGGCATGAATGAGGAAAGTTCGTGGAAGGAGAGGAATGGATACAAAAGTTGGGGGCGCATCATCAACCATAGGTGAAGCTCAATGCACATCTCCAGTTGAAGACACATTGACAACAACATGTGGTTTTCCAAGTACATCAAAAATCACATCTCCAATTGAAGACACACCATCAAAAACATTGCGTTTTGAAAGTACATCAGCAAACACATCTCTATTTGAAGGCACTCCACAAACGACATCTCAAGTTGGAGGTACAACATTGTTTACATGTCAATCTCAAGGTATGTCATCAATTGCACCTCCAATTGAAGGTACAAGATCTATCCCCGATGTTGTTGACCTTCCCAATATTGACACAAATTTACATTTGAGAAATCCTCCTAGAGTTTTGCATAGAAAACCTACATTTTTTATTGATATTGATTCCAATGTTTTGAAATGGATGCCTAATAAGATTCCAAAATGTACATGTCAAAGATATGCAGAAAGGATATGGAGTTTTTTTTTTTGCGAAGTTAAGTGAGGGTGGAAGATGCCAACTATTTGTTGAAATGATGAGGCAAATCAAATTTAGGCCCACCATGAAGTCTCTTGGGCTAAGATTTTTGAATGACTCAAGTGAAAATTCCATTGTAAAGAACTTGATGAGTGCATATGAGAGCATGGGTTCCACCTCACGCACGAAGGATAGTTGTGCCACACGACGTGTGATGACAACAAAATTGTTAAGCAGTCAAACAAGGAACAAGATGAACCTTACAAAGGCAAGTAAGTCTTTTAAAATAAGTAGATCATCTCTAATGAGAGCCAAAGGAAGGCGTGAAAGAGTGGAGGATCCAAATAGCAATGAGTTATGGGAATTTTCGGGTAGAGGGCCACGGAAAGACACAATAATTGCTCAAGGCTTGAGATCTTTAGTTGTGAATTATTGGAAGGATAACACAAGGACCTCTCCTAATCAAAGAGATGTTGTAAGAAGGAGAATTGGTAGTAAAAACCATGAGCAACATCCAATGCATTATTTGGATACCACTCAAACCCAATTTTTTGCTGATTTTGTACAGATGTTTCCTAAAATTAAAATATGTCAAAGGTATTTTGAAATGCTAAAGCCTTTTTATGTAAAAATAAATAACACACACACTACTTGTTGTTGTAGGGTTCATATTGAGTTTTCTAACCATTATGATGTTTATCGACGTATATGTGTAGATATGCATACTAACAATGTTTTGCAAGAATGTAACATAATGCCTCCACCTAAATCGTTAAGGAAATTTTTGTCTTCCATTTTATGTGAAAGAGAGGATGGTCAAATTTTTTACAAAAAATCATGTTTGGATGGCATATGTGATCATTGTGGTGGCATGCAACATTTTCCAATTTTCCAACACATGGCTAGTACACACACAATTGGAGACAAAATTGTGGAATTTGGAAAATATAAGACAATGGCATACAGTCTAAAAGATGGGAAAGAAGCAAAGAAGTGTGAATTGGTCAGTGATAAGATTCTAGTGTATCAGTTTATGGTAATTTTTTGTGATCAGCTGGTCTATGATTATACAACGTATACATAGAGCACAATGGTTGGACTCACAGTTCAAGTTATGCAAGGACACATTTCCACTTTGTCATATCATTTCATTTGTCGACTTCGCTGAGAACTACACACTACAACCAAAGAAAAAGGTACAACACAATACTACAACTCTGTGCAGGTTGCTATATTTGTGCATAGAGCATTCATTCATGCAAATGATAGTACAAAGGAAAATGGGAAAGTATTGAGGGAGTATCACTTTTACATCAATGATGATCACACACATTCTACAAAGTTTGTTCAAGGTTGCTTTCATATGTTCTATGTTGATCTAGCTAGCAGGGGCATATCATTTAGTCAACATATCATATGGTCAGATAATTGTACATCACAATTTAAGAACGCCAGAATGTTTTACTAGTTGAGCAGGATGCATAGGATTAGTGGTGTTCAACATATGTGAAACTTCTCAGAGGTCGGGCATGGAAAGGGTGAGCATGATGGAGCAAGTGCATTTATCAAAAGATCCCTAACATGAGAAGAGTTAAAGTACACAAACAGTATAAAGTTGGCAGATGCAAGATCAATTGTCCACTGGTGCAATGGTGCAATGGGTCTAGGTAGTGAAGGTAATTCTTTAATTCGTAGATTTTTTCATTTAGTAGATGATACTAAAATTGCAAAATATGAGGATTGTTGTACACTAATAGGATCGAGTGAGCTACACTCTTTTAGAAGCTCTAATGAAAGTACATGGACTATCCATAAAAGGAAGATGGCATGCTTTTGTTATGCATGCACACTTAAATCATGTAATGATTGTGAGTCAACAGAGTGAGTTGATGAATGGTCTGTAAGAAGTCTAACCCCACTTGACACTTATTAGCTCCCGACGGCTCTACAAATCACGGAGATGCAATCATCCATTGACTTTGATCATGTATCAGACCTACTAGAACTAGGTAATATATCTTACTTACAAGTTTTACTATGTTGCTCAGTAAATAAATTTAACAAGATGAACATATCAATGCAGGGAATGTTTATCGGTGATTTCAGATGAAGACAATGAAGAGGGTATAGATTATTACCTGTGCCATTGTATAGAGGCCAAAAATAAATTGGAGTCCCCAATTATAGATGGAGAAAACATAGAATATCCTATAGGTTCAGTGGTTGTTACTGGAACATGGCTTCGAAGGTATCTAGTTAAGAATGTTGCAGTTTGGTTGTTTGAGGACTTCGACAGGCATCAAAAAATTCTTCATTATTCGAACCTTGTCATCGCCACCAACGTTCATTTGATCAAATATAAGGGCAGAACCACGAACAAGAACTTGTGGAAAGTGTGTGAGTCTGACCACGAGGCAATACTCGACACAATAAAGAGTAGAGCAGACCCAGATGGTTCCCTAGATTGATTTTTAAGTATGAACATTGAATTTGTAAAGTCATGTTATTGATCACTCTTTTGGACCAACACCTTGTAGTAAGGATTTTTCACTATTACTGTTTGATGTCATATGCATTTACGACTATCATTGATCCTTTTTTGATTGTGACTATAGGTAATACTGAAGTTTGTCAAAGCATATAAGAAAAGAACATCGGCTGCTGGTGCATTTTTTGGTTGTCAATCTTCTCTTTCTTTTCCATCTCCTAGATTTATTGGATTCTGATATGCTACATGTTTTATGTTAAGCCTCTCAATGATATATTTGAAATTTATACGTAGGGTCATCGAGAGATGATAAATTAGCGAAGGGGCACATCACCATTGTAGGACCTTCAATTGACCTCCTTATCTAGCATGCATGAAGGTGATAGTAGGTCTTGTTAGCTGTATGACTGACATTATTTAGTTATTTCTCTTTTAATGATTTTTATGTGAGTCCATGTCTAAGATTAAGAGGCTTTTGCAGGTTTTTTGGAATGCAAATTGTTGGGCTAGCTGAGGTAGAATGGAAAAACAAAACTCGGCAGCAACTCCTTTTGTTTCTTCTCAAGTACAATATATTTCATGATCTGTGCTAGAAATGGGAGGATTATTTCCCTGCATGTATTTCTACAAGTATTGACAAATGGGAAGATTTTCAAGATGTTCTTCCATCACTATTGTAATATTTTTCTTTGACTTAGTGTATTTTTTGATATACTAATATTATGAGAAATTAATACATGCAAATGTGTATATTACATTTAAAATTAGTTGTAATGCTTCATGGTTTACATTTAAAGTTGTCTTCAAGGAAAAACGTGTGGATTTATTAGTAAGAATGAAATAATGTTTAATATAATTGTAGAAAGGCATATTAGTAAGGTCTTTTGAACATTATGCAACGAAGAAGTTGCAAAATATGTTAAAATATGATACAATGTAATAAATGGTCATTCCATGTCAAGATGGGTAACATAGACCAGGCAGGGAACTATTTGAAAAAATATCTCAAAGAAATTTGGTCTCATAGAATGCCATGATAAGAAAATGCAATTGGCAGCTGCTCCTAGTTATTAGTTATGCAATGTGAAGAAATTGCATAATTGCTTAGGTTGACTTTGTACAAACTATATTGTAATTAAATTTTCAGCATCTATCAACATCTACTTATTAGTTATGCAAAGTGAAGTAATGCTTTGACTTTGAAAGATGTACAATGGAATGTAATCAACGACATGAATATAAACTACAAAAATCCATTTTTTACAATTCAGTAGTTAAATTTTTATTTTTTTTGCTCTCTATATCTCTATATGCTATGGAAATACCTTTCAATTGTATTTAAAAGGCTTAATAGTCAGTTAAGTTGTATTTGCAAAATCAAGTTGTGAATGAATGGTAATTAAGAGCAAAATTGGCAAATTTCCATCTTAGAAGTCTAACAAAGGGTGGTTATGGTGGTTGATCAACTCAAGGGGTAGTTGGAAGGTGGTATCAAGATATATTTTTGTAATACCCCGAGTTGAGGGTTGATTTTGTTTAGTTTCTAATAAGAAAATATACTTTTGAAAACTTTGATCACTGGTTTTCTTTGTTTTCCTGAATTTTCTTTGCCTTGCACAGGCCCGTACAAGTCTATCATGACTTGAGGCTTTGGATACTTGATTGCATATGTTTTTACTCTCTTTTCATCTATTCTGAAGGTTTAAATCCATCGTTGGTGTGTGTGGGATCAAAAAACTTGGTTACTGCTCTGTTTTCTATGTTAGGGGTTTTGAGGGCAACACCATGACACATTAGCCAATCCACCTACTATTTTGACCATGTAGCTTGGTGGATTGGCCTGTACCATGATTATTTTTCTGTATGAATACTTTGGAGGCCGAGAGAATGAATAAACTCAGTGGGGTGTGAAGTTCTAATGATGTTCAGGGGTGTTCCCACCATGAAAGTAAGGAACTCAAGTAGTGAATCTGAGAAATACTGAAAGGAATGGGATTTTGAGTGTCTTTTAAGTTAGGGAGGAGGTATTGTGGGGTATTTGGACCTTTGGAAGGATTGGGGGAGGTCTGGAGTTATGAGTTTCTTTAAAACCCTTATTTTTGTGAAGGTTTCAGAGGGTTTCTGAGTAGAGGAATAGAACAAGTTCTTGGGGCTCTTAAAATGGGAGAATTTTGAGTTTGGTGAGAATCCCTAAGAATTTTTCAAGTTTTCTTGGTTTGGAGGTGAGTTTGTGAGGGGCTTCCTTTGGAAATTAGGTCTAATTCTAAAGCTTAGAGCGAGGGAGGTGTATTGAAAGTTCATGTTGGTCCAAAAGAGTTACTATTGGTTTTTGCATATGTTGTGTAACCTTGAAAAGGGTATCTTAATCCACCTTTAAATGGTCAGGTGTTTTGGACAGGTTGGGAGAAATTAGGCTTGGACCGGGTTTTGAGTGCTCCAAGGGTGGATTGTTGGGTAAGGTGCTAAATGAAGAGTTTGGTTTGATGGGGCTTTGAGGTTGTGTAGATTGCTCAAAATAGGTTGTATTAATATTTTTAGGAGCCCCTTGAAGGAAGGTTGTCAGACTGATTGGGTTTGAGCCTCCTTGCCTCTGCATTAGTGAGGCACAAGTAATTGAAGCATTCCAAAGGATACAAACCACCACAAATGGAGCTTATTTATACAATACGCTTTAGATGGGGCTTATTGAGCATTCAACAGTAACTAATTAAGCATTAGATGTAAACAAAATCCATGCCTACAACATTCAAGCATACAACTTACACGATATGCATGATAACATCATTCAAGAATGGCAGTAGGAAAATAAGAGTTTCTTTAATCAAAAATCCGAAAGGCTATACAATGATATATATTGATAAAAGTATATAAATATATCCAAAAAACCCATATAGGCTTAGTACCATATGGAAATAAAATATCACGTATATATCAATAGTAAAAAATATATATTTTCCAAAATGCCACATAGTCATACAACAAACAACACTAATACATAGTCATTTCCCTCTAGGGGAAGGAAATAGATCCCGTGTTGCCTTCGAAAATTGGCTAGATAGAGTGACTATTTCTTGTCTTGTCTTTAGAAAACGCTCGCTACTCCTCCTCTCTTCACTTTGGACCTTCAATTGATACAATTAAAAGTAAAGATGTTAAAACATAGAAATTGAATTGTGGAATGGCATATGACAAAATATATAATCACTTACCGCATACATATAGTCATCATGCACATTTACAAAATCACCACGTCCACGATCTAGAGTGACAACCACCTATAGAAACCATGAAGATAGAAATTAAACTACATAAAATTATCGTGAAAATTTTCTATAATAGACCATAAAAGAGCAAATATAATGTCAAATCGACTAATCTATTCCATACCTCTCTCAATGGATCAGAACTGGCTATTATTGCAGCAACTCCATGGTCCATCGTGCCACCAACATCACCAGGGCTATCTCTTGTCAACATCTGCAAATGAAACAATATCTCAAGTATCATGTTGATATAGGAGAACATAATGTGACACGATCAAGGAATACTTGAATGCAATGTTTGTGTTTCTTATCAATTTTTTAGATTTGTATATACGCAAAATTACGAAAACTAGCTAACATAGATTTACAACACCATTAATGAATAAAGGCTACCCGAGTGTTTGTTGTTTGAGGATATGAATCGCGAGGTGTGGAGGAAGAAGGTGCACTGGGAAATTGTTTGAAATTCGAAGCATGTTATGAGACAAACATTCAAATATAACATTCAACTGTTCAAATGCAATAATAATATCTTTAATACTAGTTGCATACCTATGAACTCATCGTCGAGAATGTATAAGGTTATGTAGGAATAGAGCATCCCTCATGAATAGTGCGACCCTAAAATTTCATCACATCAAAATTCTACTAATTTAGTTATTCTTAAATCTTAAAATATATTTTAATAAACAACATTAAAATAACTTGCTAAATTTTACCTAAGTGTCAATGCCGAATGTATCATTCAAAATATCATCTGTGAAAGCCATCACCTCTACAACTGACGTAGGCTATGTAGCTACATCACGAGCACCCTGATAATCATACGTGTAAACAACACCACAAGCGCCACAATGGTGGGGTGGAGCTCGGGGCCTACATGTCTCCTCCACATCAGGCTCTACTAGAGGACTCACACACTGTAAAATGGTCTGGGTGAGTGAGCCAATCGACTTCATCGTGTCCAAGAATCGTGTCCACCTCTACACTATCCTTAACAATGGAAGGAACAATGACATGCTCCACCATGGTTCTGCCCAAGGCTCTCGGTGCCAACTATGGATTACGTCGTGCAATAGGTCTATCATGTGTGGAGCCCCCACCTCTACCCTGAAAGTCTAAGATGTCAAAATAGTTTGGCATTTTATTGAGGACAAACTCGCAATAGAGTTTCCTCAAAAAGTATTGCGGCACCTCATGGTTATTGCATGGAGGTTGGTCAAATACCATCCACCACCGCTCCCAAAATTTGTTTTTAATTAAATCATGGTGGCACCAATGGATGGGCAACCTCCTACGTGCATGGGACAAAGGTTCATTGGTTTTTGGGTCTTTAATAGGGTACACAACTCGGCTTTGCTAATTTTTAGTTTTTTCACATCTGCATATGACAAACCATTAGCATAAAATTGCCTCATCTCATCTCTCTTAGTTGACCAAAAATTCATTTGCTCGCTCATTTCTCCTACATGAGTTAAAATTGACTTCAATGATTCAACAATCCCTCTCCTATAAGGGTGGGTTTCGGCATGCTCGAATAATCTTGCAATTAATTGTTGAAGGTCTCTTTTATTGTTTTCAATTTGATTTTGAATTTTTTTTTGTGTTCCTTGAGGATGCCTATGAATTGATGGAGGGGTTTCGGGTTGTTCTTGTATAGGAGGCTCTTCATGAGGGGGTGATTGTGCATTCTCAATTTTTTGAGGTGGAGATTCATTCCTTGAGAGTTAGAACAAATTTTTATTATAAAAATCTATTTAAAGTTGCATTCCAAATCAAATTCAAAATAAATAGAATAGAAATACATACCTCTTTGCAATCTTCGACCTCTTCGACGTGTTGGCAGAATCCTCATGGAAAATGGAAAGCTAAGGATGCAAAGAATGGAAGAGATTTGGCGAGCGTGAGTTGCAAACCTGAAATCCTCCTCCTCAAGCCGCGGGTTGAATGCAAAATGAGGGTTCCAAACCTGATTTTTGTTTTTATGTTAGAAACACATTTAAAATTTCTTTTTTATTCATTTGGTGTGCGCAAAAATCCTTGTTTCGGGTTTTTTTTGATAATTTTTTCAATTTGGCACCTAAATTGTGTCACAAATTGGTGCACTTACCCTTATTTAAATTTAGATAAGACATATGTATAGTTATTGATGTATTATAACAAATAGGAGCTTTCAAAACATGATGTATTTGTTAACCTGCAGTTTATATAATGGGGCAACCTTCACAGTACACATTGCGTGTTTCTAAGATGTAGTTCACAATGACACCAACCCATATGGACATCATTAGTGTATATCCAAGTTTGTGATTCAAATAAGAACAACATCATTATTGTTGGTACTAAAAAAATACAATACACTTCTAAACAGTTGAGGATTCAAAGCACAGTGTGTTTTGGAAACCCTGTCAAATGTCGGTTACAAAACACACCATGTTTTGAAACCTGCAAGCTGTGATACTCAACACATAATTGTCAAATGTTGTTATTTGAAATGTAGATGACACATATGTATAGTTATGGATGTATTATAACAAATAGGAGTTTTCTAAACATGTTGTCTTTGTTAACCTACACTTTATATAATGGGGCAACCTTCATAGTACACACTAGGCAAAACGCATTGCATGTTTTAAGCTATAGTTCACAACAATAACAACCCCTATGGTTATCATCCATGTATATCCAAGTTTTTAATTCAAATATAGTAACATCATTATTGCTAGTATTGGAAAAATAAAACAAATTTCTCATTGGTTGAGGATTCAAAGAATGATGTGTTTTGGAAACCCTATCAAATGTAAGTTACAAAACACGACATGTTTTAAAACTTGCAATTTATCATACCCAACACACAATTGTCAAATTTTGTTGTTATTTATAATATAGACAAGACATACATATAGTTATGGATGCATTATAACAAATAGGAGCTTTCCAAACATATTGTCCTTGTTAACCTGCACTTTATATAATAGGGCAACCTTCACAATACACATAGTGTATGTTTTTTAAGCTACAGTTCACAATGACACCAAACCTTGTGGATAGCATTCATGTATATATAGGTTTGAAATTCAAATAGCAACACCTCTCCATACTAGCATAGGTTAACCTTTAGAGTACACACTTCATACTACACATGCTACTTGCTATAACAAATTGTTGATAGTTAGATATGATTTGTATGAAAAAATACAGGTCAAAACACATGGTATGGTTTTTAAGTTGCACTTATTTAGTTTATTATTGTAATGTATTTGAAATTTTATTTTCTTAGTTGATTCATAATTTGTAAGAAAGATGTAAACAATATGGTACTAACTTGAGATTGCTTGCATTGATGAAAAAAATGGTTATGATTGAATGTTATCTAAAATGCATAATTGGATTTCATATTTTTTTTTTTTGGTATAATGGAGCTATGTGTAGCCATGATTCATCCCCGGTCTAAGAATGATTCAATCTAGCGAAGGAAAGTAAAATTGTCAACTTTTTGTACTAGTGAGATGACCTAGATAAAAGAAAAATATGACTTTAGATTTTAACTTTTTGAATGTTTGAATGTGTTATCTTCATTGTCTATTAGAAAAGTTGGGTCATGTTAATTTCTTCCCTTATCATTGTTTATTATAAAATTTTCATTTAATGTAATTAGGTCCGGTATGTTTCATTATCCATTAGATATGGTTAAATTTGTTTGGCTACAATCATGGTATGATTGTAAATGTACTTTAAAAGAGTTCAATTACAATAAATAGGCGAGGTCCCTCACCCCTCAGTTAATTATATAGGAAAAATGGAAATTTAAGTTCAATGTTTACATGAAATGAGGTAGGAAGAATAAGAATAGCTCACATTTGCATTGAAACTTCCCTTGATGTGATGTTTTCATTTTATTATAGATATTTTATTTATTGCTATAAAGGAAAGGGTTTACTTATAGAGTCCATGAATTTTTTTTAGGGTTCATCGTTATGAGGTAGCAAATAAATGGTTTATTGTAGACTAATTTAGTGCTATAGGATTGAATTTGATTGGAAACATAAATGTTAATGTAGGTGTAAGAAGAAAGTTACAATTTTTTTTATGCAAAGAAGACATTGTGTAAAACACAAAGTTACAGATATACACATGCACCACAACCAACATGCCTTTCTATATCATGTATTATTTCATGCAATTGTACAAGTAAATACATTTTATTTTGCACATTACAACTTTATGCTACACACAATGTTGCAAATTGAACTATATATTGTGTTGTTCAACTTGCACAAGTTTAGTTCTTTTTGTGTAAGATGTGCTTTTCTTGCTCATTTCAAGTTATGTTAAAGGAATGGTTGGATTTGGAAAACTTCCTCTGCAAGTAAAAAAGGTATGTGCACCCCAAATAAATTGAACTCTTCATATGATGTTGATGTAGTGCTATGATTTTTCTTTCATTGTGTATGTCCTATTGCAGTTTGAACTACACAGTGTGTTGTTCAACCTGCACAAGATTACATCAAGGTTCCTAGAATGTGTTACACATTTGTGCATAACCTAATTCACTCAATTATTGATTCATTATTTTATCAACAAATACAAACAACGTGTTATTTGTTTGAGGTTGGTGGGAGCAATGTAAGCATATTTTGTGTCATTCAAGGTTATCACCAAGGTTTTGGTTGACTTCTTAACCTTTCTTCTCACATAACAGATACACAAATGCAAGAACCAACATGTCTTGCAAAATTTTGTAATTTTTAATGTGTCTATACAAGTAATTATATATCAATATGCACATTGCAATCTTAGGCTATATACAAGGTTGCTGGTTGAATTACACATTGCTACACAACTTTAGTGCATGCTTTGTAAAATGTGTTTTTTCTCCTTGTTTCAAGTTACCTTAAAGGAATGGGTGAATTTCACAACCTTACTCCAAGAAGCCAAAAAATATTGGAGAATCAATACTTTTTTGACTGATGACACCAATGCAAAAATTCAAGCCATATGTTTTGGTTGATTTGTATCCCTTTCTCATGTTATTATCTTTTTAAATGCAACTTTGTCATATGAGTTAGATATTAACAATTTCCTACATAATTTGTATCAAGTTTATTTTTGGATGCCATGTGCTCCTATGCATCTGGCATGTTCGTAGGGCTTGGTTGAAGAACACACATAAGTATGCAACTGAGGAGAGGGAAATGCTGATATTTTAGAAACCTGCAATGATCATGATGGTCATGGATGATAGTGATGTGATCATGCTTAAGCTCTTGAATGATTTATTTGAGGAGTTCAAGGATCAGTCCCAATTTTTAGAGTACTTCAAGAAGACCTAGCACAATGGACACGATCGTATTAGTGTGTTGAAAAGTTATATCACTTCATTGGATTGTTAGCATTGACATATTATGAGGTTACCCCTATTACATTGTGTTTTACTTTTTTTTCCTTCAAATTTGCAGCCATGTAGGCGAAAAAATTTAGACAATTCCCACATGCTAACCAAGATACAAATGTTGACATTGAGTCATACCATTTCACCCTCAAACTTGATACTTATTTGATTGACAAATAAAATGCACAAGGTGAATGGACCATTTATTTTATACCCTTGTGTATAGAATGGAACCATTCTATAGGAAAAAAAAAAAGTTGCAGCATTTTGGTTTTCTAACAAACTATAAGATGCAACATATTCAAACCAATTTAGAGAGGGAAAATCTAGTTCTTGATTCTAATTATATTCCAAATGACACACATCTTGGATGGCACTAGGTCAAAAGTTAGAGTTTGTGCAACTGGTATGTGGTTAGAACATCTGGCCACCACCTATATGTTTGTGATTCCCCTTACAAGGGAACACCTGCAAGAATTGGCTTAAGCTTGTTGAAGTAACAAGGGTATCTAATGATGTAGTAGTGGTCCTTGGTAAGTGAATTTTATTTCCTTTAATTTATGCAAGAAAATTATTTTTTCTATTTCAATTGCCTTATACAAGTTTCACATGTGTTGCAACGTAGATGACAGATGTGCACCCATTGATAGTGGGAGATTGTTGAATGAGACATCTACAAATGGGGGGTCCAATAAAACATAATTTAATTTGTTCTCACACCTACACAAGCTCCTCCTATTAGTGATGATCATGTTGTACATATGCAAACATTGTAAAATTTGGAATGATTCAAATAAAATCTTGAAGAAAGTGATGCATACATCACCACAGTCTCACAAACAAGTAGAATCATATGCACAGTGTGTGGACAGGTCCATAGTGGATCTACAACAATTGAATGCATTTCCTTTCAATTTCATTCAATATTTCAATCTAGTAAAAACTAGCACTATTCACATGCATCCATGGATTAGTGCAACCAAGGACCATGCTTAACATGCAACACATCATAGGCGGTCTACTGTACAACTCTTGGCCAACCCAACTCCTCTCTATGAAAAATTCTAGTTCTCAAATGATAGTAGCATGAAGAGGAAGGCAAATACACAATCTGATATGTCAAGAAAACCAACTATGGATGGGTGTGAGAAAAATCCATCTAATATGGGTAAGTATCACAAAACCAAATATAATTTTTGGAGGCACTTAAATAGTCCTGATTGATATTACACATTTGAATCTGATTATTAACACCATTTCATCCTAAATCACCTCCGAATATCTATTTAATTAAATAATCTATATTGTTTAATTAAATTCATCATTTTCTCCTATTAATCAAATAATTAATTTTATTGGATTAATTAACCCCCTCTTACTAATTCTCAAGCCATTTAATTAAATAATGCAAATCATTTAATTAAAATCCCCATGTCTTCTCATTTGATTAAATAAATCTAATTATTTAATTAAATATCATATTCTTCCAAAATCCCTAACCCCACTAAGTTTAATTAATTCTAGATTAATTAACCTTGACCCATGTTGTAATCTTCATTAGTCAATCCTCTAGCTTTTAACCCCACCGAGGTTAAATAAACCTATGGTTTATTAACCCCTTGCACCAATAATTAATTTTCTCAAATTAATTAATTACCTATTTTCCTCATAGGGGAATATTCCCAAGAAATATCCCTTCCCTTTCCAACTTGCACATGAAACTATTTTTTTATAATTAATTAAATGGGTTATTTACCCTCACAAAAAGATATTCTCTTTGAATATTCTCTCAATAACTCCTCCATTTGACTTTCCCTCCCAAATACTAAAAGCCTCTTACAAAATCATTTAATGATCTTACAAGAGCCACCTTTCTCTTACAAAAGGCTTTAAATGGCCTCTTATATGCCATCTTGTCTCTTACATTCTCATTCACATTCCTTAAATGGCCTCTTACATCCCTCTTACACAAGCCATCTTGCCTTAACTCCCTCTTACATCCCTCTTCCCAAGATGTGCACACACTTGTGTGAGGCACATATCCTTATTTGCTTCTCTTAGCCTTGTGACACTTGTCACAAAGCTATTGATCCTCATTTTAGTCCCATATTGTCTAATTTCAAGTCTTCTTCCAACCCTTGAGTCCTATAAGTAGAAAGCTCTTTTATGAAGAATGGATCCATCTTTTTATGCAAACTTACTATACACATTTTTGATCCACATCTACATGCATTTTCATCTTTTGAGCTTGAATCCACTCTCTTATTGCATCAAATCCATCACTTTGCATCAAAATCTTGAAGCTTATCCAACAAGGGATTATGAAAGGGCCATATTCCACATCAATTTGGTACTAATCCCCCTATGGGATGAAGGTTTGGAGTACTTAGGTTTTTATGCACGCTTTGTTTGATATTTCATACTTTTGTGTTCATGTTTTCATTTCTTTGTATCTCCAAGTATTTCATAGGGAATGTGATTTGTATACGCTAATATGACTAATCCTTGTGAGTTTGTTCATGTTTAGCATAGGTATAAAATTGCATTCAAAATTTCTATTTTGTAACATGAATGGTAGTTTTTTCCCATTTAATGACTTCTACCACCTGTTATAATTTCTCATTTTTTTTTAAATTTTTAATTTTACTTCAGCATTCAAATTCCCCCAAAGAAGTCCTTGTTGGTGATTGTCTTTCACCAATACAATGGGACTTGAAGGTATGGTTCTGATTTAACAAATATAAATGGGTATGTTCATTTTTAGAAAGATGATTTTCAATTACCTACTTACATATTACACTTCAAATATGTTGATAGGCTGATGTGGTCCAACATCCATTGAATTCATTGCCTTCGTAAGTGTTAGTAACGATTATCCAACCATACTTCAATGAAAACTCATGTACAACTAAGCATGCCCTTTTTCTTCTCCTCCTCCTTTCAAATTTGTTTTTCTAACTACCTCAAGATCTTATTTTTTGATAAACTATTTTGAACATAAGTAGATATTTAGTGTGAGGTTTAATATTTCTCCCACAAAAATTTCATGATCTATTAATAGTAACTTCAATTACTTTCCTTCTCTAAAATGGGATGCAAGTATTTTAGTTTAGTAAATGGCATTAAATAAATGAATGATTGTTTGTCTTCTCTTCCTTGCTCTATCTGTTTTTATACACCTAATGGTGAGTTGGGACAATTGTTTTCTATCTAATAAAATACAGGTTTCTATAACACGCTATCTTTTCTAACCTACACTTCACATGCTTCTAAATACACCTCGTGTTTGTAACTTATACTATCATATATATTGAATTTCTTAGATATTTGTAGCCATTTTACTAACCATATCTTCATGTATACTTAATTTTGCAGGTGTACAAGTTTTTTCCCTTTAATTGTGGAGAGATATCCTCCATTTCACTATTTTTGGAAACAATTTTGGTAAGTTTGATCAATGATATTCACTAAAAATATTTTCTACTGGGTGCAAAACATTTGATATACACTACATTAACTAATAGTTTTTATATGCTCACTACATTGTACTTTATAGTTTTCCATATCCTCAGATAACAATTGACAAAACCAAGAAGGGTGAGGAACAAATGGTGTTCATCATAGCAGCTACACAACAAAGGAAAGTTCATTTATTTTAGTTTATTTATTCTATTGTATCGACTAAATCTAGTATAATGCAATAAGGTATGTTGTTCAGAAATTCACTCTTTTCTACTCTAAATTTTATAGACTGATCACTATTACAACCAAGTATAGTGAAGAGATCAATGCATTTCTGAACTTGCCAATGCCAATTTCTCTGCAAGAAATGGTAATCTTCCATTTCATTGATGAGGAAAGATTTTGGTGTGGTTGGGGATTGAGTGCACAAACAAAATGTTCATCCCATGAAAAATTTGATATTGAAATTGATTCTTTCCATTGGTTATCCACTGTCCATGAAGGGGATGGGCAGGTTGATAACATAAATCTATTTCTTTTGTATTGGTCCCACTCTTACCCTCGCATTCTGATTGCTTGCATTGCTGCCATAAAATTCAATGGCAAGAAAATTGTTATGGTGATGGCGAATCATGCCATACATTATTTCACCAATCCTTTTCCTACGAATTGATTGGTGATGGACTATAGTGAGCTCTTCACTAGATGTTACAGTCATGGAAAGAAACAAAGATTTTAAAGGATATTATTAAGGATAGCCAATAAGAAATAAAATAACTGATAGACCATTTTTTTTAAATTGATTAGATTCCACATGTATAGTTATGTCTTCGTCATTTTGTATGTGTCCATTGTTCAAAAAATGCTAAAATGGTACATACTATATATTTGATCTATAACAGTCTATGAGAACTAGATATGTCACTTAAATGTTATGGATTTCAATATTGTATTTAGTTTTGTAACATTTTGAAATGCAGGATACAAATCACAGTTTGTTTTTCAATCCTGCAAACATTAAGTGTATGTTCAATTTTCATGGTTATGTGAATATGAGATTGTTATATCATTATAAATAATTTCCAATTAGTTTACTAATTAAAAAACAAAAAAAAATCATGTTCTATTTTTTAAAACAAATGCCATTAGACTTGTAGTATTTCTTTGTCATCCGAGCTCAAATGCAAGGTACGCCAAATAAAAGATCTTTTAATCCCTTCAAAATTACAGAATCCTTCCCACCATGTTTATTCAAGAATGATATGTATGAGGAAGGAAATCTATCTTGATTCAAAACATAATTACGTCGAAAGGCGTACCACTGCTGGGGCATTAAGAAAATGCTTTGAGAGATAAACAAAGCATATTTTTCACAGCAGAGAACAAAGCATGTTTTGCACAGAAAGGAACACTGATGAACATAATGTATTATTTACTTTTACAGCAGCATACTTATTATTTCTTACACATACGTATTGACAGGAGAATGGTATTTATAGATCTCCAGGAGATCTCTAGAAGATAACCGATGCATACAAAAGTTGGAGGTTGGTGCTGAAAATGTCTAGAAGCTGGAGGGTTCAAGAGAAGCCTGGAGGATCTAATGTGGGAGAAGTCTGGAGAAATCTGTAACTAATGATGCACCTACTCCATCGCTGTAGTAAAAATAAACATTATTTCCAACAGGCTACACTAGCGATGACTTCGGAAATAGAGGCAACATGAAGCGATGGAACCAACAGGTGGAAATGTTGGTGATGCTGCGACCCACATTGTCTCCAGTGTTTTGATCAGGAATTGTTGCACTATCACCACCACCGTGGCCACCACCAATCGTACCGCCGCTAGCTCTTCTCACTTCACTTTTTCCCTTCTATTTGGTGGTGCCATCACGAATACCTATTTTTCCACAACTAATTGTGCATGTCTTGTACTAATTAGAAGAATCATCAATGCCCAACTTTCACAGTTTCAGAAAAGATTCGTTTTCAACAATTTTGAGAGGGATCAACAGATTTTCAATTGCATGCTTGTGAGTTACTAAGCAGAGACATTGACAATAAAGAAGATAGATAGAATACAAGCCCTATTTCATCTACTGATACAAAGGTTTTCAATGGAATAGTCAGACTTGGCTTCTTTTTACTTTCTTGCGAAGCATATATTTTAGGAGTGCGGAAGAGTGGAAAACGCTCGCAATGTCTTCAACGCAATGGAAAAACCAAACATATTCTCATGGAATATGATAATTGTGTCTCATAGAAGTCATGGATTTCCTCAAGAAGCAATCACCCTGTTCTCCCAAATGCAATGAACAGTAGTCAATCTAGATCAGTTCACCTTCTCTACTATTCTCACTTGAAAACAGAAACTGAGAAGAATATTTTTCATTCTTATTTTTTACAATGAATCTGTACAGGTTCATATACATCTCTAGATCCTACAATCATGCTGTGTGCGTTATGCATACAGCTACACTATCTACAGGAAAGGAAAGTATCCGAAAACAGTTAAGGAAAAATCAGAAGACAGTTTAGGAAAGAATCAGAAAAATAAGAATATCGCAACACTCCCCCTCAAGTTGGTGCATAGATGTCACACATGCCCAACTTGCCCAAAAATGTCGAGAACACTCGACTTGAAACTGCTTTGGTGAGAATATCGGCCAACTGATCCTCTGATTGAATCGTAGGCAGCTCCACAATCTTCTCATCTAACTTCTCTTTAATGAAGAATCTGTCTACCTCCACATGCTTTGTACGATCATGTTCAACCGGATTATGAGCAATATCACAAGCTGCTTTATTGTCACAATATAGTTGAATTGGCCGCCTAGGCGGATAGCCCAAATCTATTAGGAGAAGTCTTAGCCACAACGCTTCACATACTCCAAGTGCCATACCTCTAAATTCTGCCTCTGCACTTGATCGTGCAACAACATTCTGTTTTTTGCTTCTCCATGTAACGAGATTACCTCCTACAAAGGTGAAATAACCTGAGGTAGAACGCCTGTCATCTACTGCTCCAGCCCAGTCAGCATCAGTATATGCATCCACATTTTGATAATCCTCCCTTTTAGTGAATAAAATTCCTTTTCCAGGAGCAGACTTCAAATACCTCAAAATGTGCATAACTGCATTCATATGTTGCTCTCCAGGATTATGCATAAACTGGCTAACAATACTCGATGCATAGGCAAGGTCCGGCCTTGTGTGTACTAAGTACATCAATCTTCCTACAAGTCTCTGGTATCTTCCTTTATCAACTGGTACCTGATTAGACTCAATACATAACTTCAATCTTTCTTCCACTGGTGTATCAGCTGGTTGACATGCTGACATACCAGTTTCCCGTAACAAGTCTAAGGCATACTTTCTTTGAGACAGAAAGATCCCTTTATCAGATCGAGACACTTCGATCCCAAGGAAATATTTTAAGGGACCGAGGTCTTTCATTTCGAATTCTCTGGACAAGTAAACCTGTAGAGCCTTCCTTTCTTCAGGATCATTTCTTGTAACCACCATGTCATCCACATACACAATAAGTGCAGTGATCTTACCCTGTTGTTTCTTTAAGAATAAAGTGTGGTCTGAATTGCTTTGACGGTAACCAAAGGCTTTCATAGACTTTGTGAATCTTCCGAACCATGCCCTCGAAGATTGTTTCAATCCATATAGTGACTTTTGTAATCTGCACACCTTCTGACTATGTATTTCTGGTATCATGCATCCAGGTGGGAGTTCCATGTAGACTTCTTCGGACAACTCTCCATGTAGAAAGGTGTTCTTCACATCAAACTGTTGTAATGGCCAACCCAAGTTCGCAGCTAGAGACAACAAGACACGTACTGTATTGATTTTAGCTACAGGTGCAAATGTCTCTGTATAATCGATCCCATAGGTTTGGGTGTACCCTTTTGCCACCAGTCTCGCCTTAAAGCGTTCAATTGTACCATCTGCTTTGTACTTCATAGTATAAACCCAACGACATCCAACTGGTTTCTTTCCTGGTGGACGGTCAACAAGTTCCCAGGTTTTATTTTCCTGCAATGATTTCATCTCCTCATTCATAGCGGCTTTCCATCTTGGGTCAGCTAAGGCTTCCTGCACATTGTTAGGAATAGATACAGTAGATAACTGATTTACAAATGACTGATTTGATTCTGACAAACGATGGTTAGACACATAATGACTCATGGGATATCTAACTTTACTAGAAAGTTCGGGTTCATATGTGGGTTTAGGGATACCTCTAGTGAGACGCTGTGGTAGCTGTTTTCTAGATGGTTCAGGAACATCCTCAGTAAGCGATTGGTGTGGTGTATTGGCTGCCTGTGGGGTGAGGGACTCGGACGAAGGTGGAGCCACAACTTCTATTTTTGGGTGTTCATCACTATTTTGATCCAAGGTTATATCATACACCTCCAATTCACCCACTTCTTGATTAATAGGTTCAGAGAGTTCCACTTCTTTAGAGATGTCTAAGTTACCCACATCTTCAGAGATGTGAACATCAACATCTTTAGAGATGTGATCATCATAGTGTAGAGTCTGAATTTCCTTCTGGTACTCCCCCTGAAGTTCAGGCTCAGAGGAAAAATACATCGAGTCTTCATGAAAAACTACATCCAATGTAATAAACATTCGTTGGGTTAGAGGATGATAGCATCGGTACCCCTTTTGATAAGCAGCATATCCTAGAAAGACACATCGCAGTGCTCGAGGAGATAACTTGTTGCGCTGATGCTTATGGAGGTGTACAAATGCTACACAACCAAAGACGTGAGGAGGTAAATTTGGGACAGCTGGAGCAACAACCGCCTCAACGAGAACCTGGGATGGTGTCTGGAAATCAATAGTGCTGGAGGGTACCCGATTAATCAAATATGTTGTAGAGATAAGTGCTTCGCCCCAATAAGACAATGACATATGGGCTTCTATCAACGAAGCACAGACAACCTCCAACAAGTGACGATTTTTTCTCTCAGCCACCCCGTTCTGCTGAGGTGTATTGGAACAAGTAGTTTGATGTATAATTCCGTGTGCTTCTAGATACTGCTGAAGTTCAGAACTCAAATATTCACCTCCATTGTCACTACGGAGAACCTAAACTTGTGCATTGTACTGAGTACGAACCATGTTATAAAATTTTTGAAATAACAAGTTCACTTCACTTTTAGACTTCATTAAGCACACCCAAGTCATTCTGGTACAATCGTCAATAAAAGTAACAAACCAACGTGATCCACCCAATGTAGTGACTTTGGACGGACCCCAAACATCAGAATGTATGACCATAAAAGGAACTAGACTTTTATTCAAAGTTAATGGAAAAGAAGCACGATGGCTTTTTGCAAGTTCACAAACTTCACACCGGAAGCTAGAAACAACAAATTTTGCAAATAAACTAGGAAATAATTTCTTCAGGTAACCAAAGGAAGCATGCCCCAGACGTCGATGCCATAACCAGATTTCAGATTTATGCTTCTCCCCCTCAGAGCTATCCACCATTAGAGCTTGACGCAGCTTGTCCAAAACTCTTTGACACCAAGTCCAAGTAATACAACTTCCCTCGCCTAACACCACAACCAATCGTTTGCCTCGTTCGGATGTCCTTAAACACACAAAAATCAGGCTAGAAAATTACAACACAAAGTAAAGCAGCGGTGATTTGGGAAACTGACAACAAATTGTAATCCAAAGATGGAACAACTAAAACAGAATCTAGATTCAAAGTATCAGTGAGAGGTAAGGGTCCTTCTCGGATAACTGGGGCCGAAGAGCCATTGGCAGTGGAAACAAATTTTTGTGAGGACGGTTTAAGAGATGAGACCTATCTAGAATCAAACATCATATGATCCGTAGCACCAGAATCAATTATCCATGCACTATTAGAAACAAGTGCAGACATATTTAAAAACTTACCACCATTACCTGCTGCTGTTGCTAATGCTGAGATCTGTTCAGCAACATCATCCTCTGTCTTTGTTTCAACAAACGCAGCACTGGAGGTCTTTTTGGAATTCTTCTTTCGTGAATCGTGGCTACGATCCCACCATTCTGGATACCCTACAAGTTCAAAGCAATGACTTTTGGTATGACCAGTTTGATTGCAATGGGTGCATTTGTAGGTGGATTTATCGGCACCATTAGTGATCTTAGGCGTGCTTTGAGAAGGCCGGTTCTGATTAGATCGGTTTTGGGTCACCATGGCTGAAGCTTCAGCCTTTTCTGGTTCTCCAATCATTGTTGTGCGTCGAACAGATTCACGGCGGACCAATGCATAACATGCTTCTAATTCAGGAATAGGATGCTTTCTCAAAATTTCACCGTGGACTTGTTCGAAGTCACCATCTAATCCAGCAAGAAAAATATGCACCCTTTGTCGCTGAACTGATTTTCGGTAAGATTCAACATCATTCTCACTTTCCATGATCACCTTATCACGATGATCCAACTCACCAAAAATCTCGGTTAATTCTCCATAATACACAGAGAGTGTTCTGCCATTCTATTTGGTAGAGAAAGCCCTCTGATTCAAGACAAATACCTGCAGTTCATCTGCTCCATCATAAAAAGCCTTAGAAAGGGCTTTCCAAATATCTCGAGCAGTGGGTAAGCGAATGTATCGCTTCATAATTTCTGGGGACATAGACATCAATAGCCATCTCTTGACCTTTTGATTGTCTACATACCACTTCTCATATCCATCATCCTTCTCGGTAGGTGGCTGTGAATTACCACGAATGAAAGAGAGTTTCTCCTTCTTAGCAATATGCATCTCCATGATTTGAGACCACAAATCATAGTTTGTTTCATCGAGTACAATCCCTGCATTGAAGGATGAACCTTCAGATTGAATAATAATGGGAGCAGATTTGGGCTGAAATACTTCCGAATTTGAATCGCCCATCGTTCAATGAAGGGGAAACAAATGATTCAAATTTCGAAGCTCTGATACCAACTTGAAAACAGAAACTGAGAAGAATATTTTTCATTCTTATTTTTTACAATGAATCTGTATAGGTTCATATACATCTCTAGATCCTACAATCATGATGTGTGCGTTATGCATACAGCTACACTATCTACAGGAAAGGAAAGTATCCGAAAACAGTTAAGGAAAAATTAGAAGACAGTTTAGGAAAGAATCAGAAAAATAAGAATATCGCAACGTTCTCTGTATGTGCCGACATGGTATCACTAACATATGGTTAATTCATTGATTGACATGCATGTAAAATGTGGAAAAAGGTATAGAAAGCGTGCGATTTGGTTGAAAAATTGCCTCAACAAGATATGGTCTCTTGGAATACAATTATGATAGGATATGCACAAAATGGCCGCCTTGACGAAGCTTCAAGACTTTTCAAAGTATTGCCTCAATGAAATGTGGCTTCATGGAATGGCATTATTACAGGATATGCACAAGATGGCCTTCTTCACGAGGCTTTCAGGATTTTACGAGAAATGCCTCAACCTAATGTGGTCTCATGGAATGCTGTTATTGTCAGATATGCATGAAGGGGACCTGCTGAGAAAGCCTTGGAGATGATCAAGCAAATGCAATTGGCAGACTTGAAGTTAGATTCAATAACCTTTATTAGCATTCTTCATGCGTGTGCCAAACTTGGAGTTTTCCATTGAAAAATAATTGACAACGGGTTCTTATCGGATGTAGTTATGACTGCCATGATAGACATGTATGCAAAATATGGTGACATTCAGAAGGTGCATGCATTGTTTGACAACACGAATCATCTAGATGTGATCTCTTGGACTGCAATCATTTCTGGATATGCAATGGATGGCTCTCTAGAACCAAGTCTAGCATGACGTGCCTGCCATCATATTCAGGATAAACAAGCACCGTTTACCACGAGTTCAATGATGGTTTACTGCCTCTGCATAACATCACAAGTCTATCTTTTCCAAAATCAAATTCATTACTATGTTAATACTATTATGTGATTAATCTTAACTATTATTATATGATTAATGTAAATAATTTGATGATTAATATAATTTAATATTTGTAAGAATATAATATTGGCATGTGTGTAAGTACATAAAAAATTAACAAACTTCAAAGGTAAATGTTACAAGCAAAAGGCAGTAAGAGTATCGCTGGTTCTTTATTAGGAATGACCAAATCATAGGAGACATTAAAAATGTTTTCGCATGCAAAGCAAAACAATAAAGAAAGATATAGAATATAATAAAGTTTTTTGCCCTTTGTAAAGGACAAATATGTAGCCTTAACCGTAGTGGTATTATTTTTTAAAAACTTACAAATTCAAAATTTAAACAAAACCCTTTAAAACTCCACGAAAATGAAAAGCGGATGGAATAAGGCGGTGAGATGGCGATGTTGCGTGTATTGTGGTTTGTGAAAATATTATTTATTATATAATATTTTGTGTGATTGTGTTGTCAGCAGAAAATAATTCATATGGATTAAAATTTCATATGGTAATGTGGCTTTTCATATCTAATTTCATACGCAAACATTAGACAATTTGGTATAATATGCCCACTTTACAATGCTTTTATAATTGATTAATTTTCTTCTTGTTAGGCACTAATCAGTTTATTGCTACATTGGCAATCTCGATCATTTCAAGTGTTATTCAAAGACAATTTAATAGCAAAATCTTCAACATCCCAACCAAACAATTTCACAGAACTTCAAATTAAAATATCTCTCGGTTGATATTTTAAGAGAACTTCAAAATTATATTATCAATTATAGATATTATCAATTAATATAATACTAAGTGGCCAACGACATAACTTCCAAATGGGAGATGACTTCAAAAGTTGTTTGGGTTACATGCTTCTTATACAAATCCACCCATCACCAAACTACAGCTCGGGTATATTCTTTTCTTTACATATTTTTCTCTATTTTTGACACTCATTCAAATGATTAGTGAGTGTGTTGCCAACCTTGTGCACTCAACTAGCTTCACAAAATGTTTATTTGGGTAATGCAGATGATGCGAGGGGTATATATGTAATGTTCCACTCACAGACAGACTAAGAGAGGTGGCATTAGTTTTGTGTGTTGAGGATTGGAATTATGAAGTTGTATACTGGCTACTCAACTCTTAGAAAAAAAAGAGACTTTTAACCCACTTGATATAAGAGAAGGCAAAATACCTTTCAACAATAGAACAACATTTGAAGAGATGAACAAAATGATGTCATATGGGAAAAATACTTGGGGAAGAGGGACTTGCCAGTGAGAAAGCTAAGGGGAATTTTTTTCTCGAGATTCAGTAAAAGAAGTGATCGTTACTGTGGGAAAGTCCTGTTGGGACAAGTTCATTGAAGAGGATAAGAAGATCCTAGAGAGAACATAGTGCTTACAAATAAATTGGTTTTAGGAATTTGCCACTCAAGGAGACACATCAGATATCATGTGGAATTTTTTGAGGTACATCATCTCCTCCTCCACTATAGCAGGCATCGTAACACGTAGTCTTTCTTTAGTGATGGGTGGATGGAATAGAAACGATCACCTCTTATTGGATTCCTTTGTTTCCACCGCCATACTCTTTGTGCTCTCCCAGTATGAAAGCAATGAGGTAAATTGGATCCTCGAAAAGACATGCAAGAATGGAGGAAGTGATGATCGACAACGTTCCAATGATATACTACAAAATACACCCTTCGCCTACTATGAAAAAACTGGAAAATACCATGCATTGCCTCATAGGTATAATTTTCTGGTGGACAAGGCATTAGAGTGGAGCGCCTCATATATATATATATATATATATATATATATATATATATATATACAGGTAGGTAGATTTTGATAATATCGAGTTTTTAAAAAATTTATTCTTTGATTTTAACAATTATAGAAGATATTAATAATTTTTTTATTTTTGATATTTTGGATGAGTGGTTACAATCACGAAAACGTCCAAACTAGCAGTCGACAAAGTTGTTTCGTATACATCCCGAATATACCTCGTTGAATTTGTCTAACATTTATAAGAATATCTTTTGACATTATTTATAGAGATTTTATATAAAGATCTATATACTAGTATTACCTATCAAATAAAAAGAGACAAATCTATCCAATAAGTAGACCTCTCTTACATATACACCTCAATAAAACTATTATTAAGAGAGGGCCTCCAGAAAAAAAAAATACAATATGATAAACTACTGCTATGTAATGTTGCACCCATTTACCATGCAACAAGAGATGCATGCATGTCCAAAAAGAAAAAAATGAAGAAAGGATATATCTAAAAACATTTCCATAATATTAAAAGCATCATGTAACAATTGATGTACACAATTGGAAACCTATGTAAAATGATTATGATGATATATTGTATAATATTAAATGCACATATATCTTTTTGTATATATATAATAACATAAAATTTAAATAAGCATAGTTTCTTCCTCACTCTAAAGAGATGAGGTGAGGGAGGGAGTTATCATGGTTGGTAGTGCATTATGTTTTCATAAGGTTTGATTGGTATTAAATTAGGTCTAAAATTGTAGACCCAAATGGGAGACAAAAACACCCCCCTTGATCTAAAATTTAAGTAGATTGTTCAAGATCCTATTGAACTTATAGAGTAAATCCTGACCCAAGCAGGGAAAACTTTAGTGGCGAACCTTCGCCAATTGGCGAATATTTGAAATTGGGACCTCCAAAAATGGCGAATAATACAAGTTAGAAAGGATGTTGAATCACCAAGTTTTTACAAAAAAACAAATTTGTCTTGATTAATTCGCCAATGCATTATTTTTCAAACGACGTATCATTGGAACTGATTCGCTAGTATTTTATATTGTAATTATAGATATTAATTATATTCGCCATTAATTTTATATTCCTACAATTAATTTTTGGGAAATATCGCCACTAATAATAATTTACCTTTTCATTTTAGGGATATTTTAGCCTTGAATAGGTTTTTATTTATTGCCATCGATCATTTTTTTAATCGAATGGCTACAAGTCAATTTTGTGACTTTATATGCACATGCCTTTTAAAAAGGTTATTGAGGCCCAAAATTTGATCTCCACCGTTCACTATTGCCAATAGTTCATGACATACGTCATCATCGTTGTATCGGCGGGACATCCCTAAGTGTCCCACCGATGATGTTCACTCACGTCGATAAGGCTTCCATACTCCAGTTGGGTTCCACCAAGGCACAGGTACACCACTTGTGTAATTTTGGAGAATCATGAAGGGAATCTACAATATTCGCGCAAAGCTCTCGAAAAGACATCCGATCAAATCTCTATTTGATCTCCACCATTCACTATTGCCAATAGTTCATGACATACGTCATCATCGTTGTATCGGTGGGACATCCCTAAGTGTCCCACCGATGATGTTCACTCACGCTGATATTCACTCACGGAATGAACTTGCAGTTGTCTGATTTAAAAGCTAATTGATGGTAAAATTTTCAAGTTTCATTTAGTCTTACTTTTCAAGTGAGTTTTTTAAAAAACACTTCATCCGTGTGTGCTCCAATGCATTTTCAATAGTGAATTTATGCTTGGTGGCGAGGGACTCTGCCCCTCGACCTCGCTTGTATTGTGTCGGGGCTACTGTCCCCAAACCCCATGAGGGGGCGTTGCCCCCTCAACCCCCACAAGGGGGCTCTGCCCCCTTGACTGCGTCGACCAACTATGCAAATTTTTAAAGGAGAGATTCTCTATTATAATTAATTGTTTTAGTGATTATTCACTAGGATTCGCCACTGTGATTATTATTTTTTACCAATTATTCATTTAGATTCGCCAAGATTTTACAATTTTTTTAATAATGTGCATAAGATTCGCTAGGGAAAATTACTAATTTTTTCAAATAAAAGGAAAGATTCGCCAAGATTTTACACCTTCGTTGAGGGGGGGTATCTTAAAGTTATCCCTGGACCTAAGCTATGTAATTGATCTTGAAGGTGGTGGGGCATGCCATGTGTAGAGGAAGAGATTCACTACTCTTGAATCTCTAGGATAGAGAAGAGTCTATAGAGAGCGAATGGTCCTCAACTACCTCAAAGACTAAGCATAGGTGACAAGAGATAGTTAAGGGGATTTTTCTGCAATGTTTTATGTTTTATGACTAATTTTGGGAAAATGACTTCAAAATTCGAAAGAGAAGGCCTCAGAGGTCTCAAGAGGAAGCTAACTAGCTCTTAGCTAGAGGATGGCAGTGCGGTGGGCAGACATCACCGTGATGTAATGTGGTATCATATGGACCAAAAACATAGCAAGCCTACTGAAACACACAAAGCCTACTGACAACTTGGAGACTAAAATCAGATTGTTTAACTAAGCTAAAAAATGCTAGAAATGGTAAAAAGTATAACAAGAAGAATACTAAACATATAAGAAATCAGACTAATGAAACAAAATGACAAGAGATAAAGGATAAAAATGGACTCACGAGAGGTCCAACGCTGTGTAGCCTCCTGTAATGCTCCACACAAAAAACTTGCACACATAGAGACAATGAAAATTGTTGGGGTTATTTCGAGGCTTGCCTTAGTCAAACCCCCATTTTGGTGTTTCCACCTCCATGGACAACCAAGAAGATAAAGAGATAAATAAATAGACAATAGATAAGAAAGAGTGATGAGATAAAGAAAGTAGATGCACTAGATATCACTGTAGGAGAACGAGTAAAGGGGAAATGACAAATTCCAGGGAAGGAGGCATTGTCTCCATCACAAGGGTGATACAAACCAAAGTGGAAAAAGACTCAAAACACAAAGAACTTTTTTTCTAATCATCGCTGGAAGCGAGGTTGTTCTCCAAATCACACTTTAGCGGAGGATACAAGATCCTCACAATAGAAGTGGAAGAGGGAGAAGGAGATGAAGCCACGAAAGACACAACCTTGGTAAAAGGCATTCCAACAAGATGAGGAAAAGGAGGAAGATCAAGAAGAGAGTTGATAAGAGGTGGCTCCATAGAAGGAGCGATGAACACTTGCACCCTTTTGGGGTGAGGTTCATCAGGATCCATTGATGAAGTTGGGAGAAACATAGAGGTGATGGGAACCAAAGCAAAAAAGAAGCAAAGACAATAGCACAGGCATAAGTGGAAGTAGCAAAAGCAAAAAGAGGAGGCACATCCTCAGTCTTTTGCAAGGCTCCACACTCCCTAGCAAGGCACGTCAATGGTGCTTATGATCACATGTAAGTCAGTTACGACATTTATGGGTATTAGGAGGTGCACCCTAAGAAGACTCTGGGGCTCCTGGTCCATTGAAGGGGTATCCTCCATAATAGTTGTTGGCATAAGGGTAGGATCCTTAGGAGGAACCAAAGGAGGAGGCACAAAGATAGGAAGATAGATAGGCATCTCGATGACGAGCCCCTTTCCTCTGTCTGCCCTAGGAGTAGGTGGAGGAACAAGGGGAGGCCTTAGAGGCTGAGACACAAGAACAACTCCACAAGAATGCTTCCCCTTACCATTTAGCGTGGGTCAAGGGACTGTGGGAAAAGTTGAGGGCTGGAAGACCTAAGGTTAGGACTTCCACAATGTGGGTGCCTTTCCCTTTCCTATGCTAGGCATAGTAGAAGGAACAAAGGGCACCACTAGAGGTTGGGAAGAAGTAGAAGGCCTAGGGGAAAGAGCTTGCTTGTCCTTAGCCTTTGCAGGAGTAGAAGATGAAGCATGCTATTGTGCATGCAAAGAATCCTTTAGAGAAATGGCATGAGAAAAAGGTGGGAAACCACGTTTAGGCACCAAGACCCCAATTTTATACCTAAAGTAAGCCTTGTAGAACAAGTCTCCTCTAGGTGGCAAGGGTCCAATTGGAGTGAGCTAAAAATGGTCAAGGGAGAAGCCCCCACATGACACTAGTGGTGTGTATCTAGTGTCCGCGTTAGTGTACACAGTACCCTCATGAGGAAACTTCAGGAAATTCATGGATAATAGAGGAAACTATGTTCATAGAGACTAGCCATAGGATGCCTAGTCTAACTCTGAAAAGGTCGAACTCTAGTATCAAGACAAATGGAACTTCTAGACTTTTAGGTCCAACCAAGACTGACAGAGAAATGGAACCAATGGGAAGAACATAAAGTCCATCATGTGTGTGGAGTGTGGTCTATGACTCATATTTCTCCTTATGCAAATTATTTATGAAGAGAGTCTCCTGTGTGATAATACTGACCCGAATCGCGGGGTCAACCACAATACCAATAACGACATTACCATTGAAATGAGTGGGGATTATACAACGAAGAGGAGTCTATCAATATATAGGTTATGTGGTGTAAATACTATGTCAGGTATACTATCCAAGTGGTCTGGAGGGGGAACATGAGTAAATGAAACCACGTTCACATACTCAGATGGATTTAGATTAGTAGAAGAAGAAGCAGTTGTTACAGGATTGGTAGAATGGGATGGAAAGGAATTTGTGTAAATCTATATTCGAATATTAGGCTTTGCTACAAATTTATTAGAGTTTTACTTTTTACCATCAAGTTGGATGGTACCATTGTCGATGTGGTTTTGTATAACATGACGAAGATGCACTCATTGCTTGGTATCATGACTTGATACCCGATGGTATTGGAAAAACTTTTGTGCATCATACCATTAAGGATAAGGCTCAAAAAGTGATCTAATATCTAGAAGAGATATTACACCATCTTTTAATAATTTTTGCAAGACATTTATATAAGATTCAGATAATTTTGTAAAATTTCTATTTTAACCTGTAAAGCTTTTATCAGTAGGAACAAACACCATGTTCGCTACCACTTTATTTTTCCTTGACTCTCTAGAGATAGACATGGCTAACTATCCATCTAGATAAGAGGATGAGAAATAATCCTCGTACTGAGCAATTGTCTACTAGTATTCACGCAAAGAAGCACATAGATAAGAAAAAGAGGGATATTTTATTAAGAGAAATTTATCTTACAATGTCGATAGAAAGTTCATGATGAACACACATTGTACATGGGTGATCCCACAATAGTGATTTACAATTTTTGGCCAAAATGGACATTGAAATTATTATTTTTAACTAAATCTTCACATTCGGACACCTATAGCGGCTAAAATATGAGGAATTTGAAGATGATGCAAACTAGAGTCTTGTCACATTTTTTCTGTAGATTCTAAAAATATTTTTTTCAAAATTTTTGGAATCAGATTGCGCTTCTTTTTCCATCTCCCACGAAAACTGGTTTTTTTTTTCATAAAATAACATTTTTAAAAAGTGACGCACACCGTATAACACATAACGTTTTTTCCATGAAGGATAAAATTCTAATTCTTTTGAATTTAGATTTGTAACTTTGATATCTAGTGCTTCCACTTGGTTAGATAGTTTTTTATTGAATATCTTTTCTTTAATCAAGTTTCAAAGTCAAACAAATTACAACTCAAACATAGCGCGACCGTATAACGCATAAATTTTTTTGTATATATCGAAATTCAAATTTTTTTTGTTGGATCAAGGACTTCAATATCTGGTGCACTCATATTTTTCATTTTTATTTTTGATAATCTTCTATTTTTCCACATGTGCAGAACATAGACCTTCATTTTCGGTGAAAAACCTATATTTAACAAAACTAAAACAAAAAATACATAATAAAACCAAAACATATAAAAATTATATTCGTTGGATAGCTCGTTCCAAGGACTACCTGATTCCAGTTGGGTTTGTGAAGTCTCTGCCATTTTCATGTTCAAACCAAGCTTCAAAGTGAAAAAAATTAGGTTTTTTTGTGTCTGAGGGGGATAATGAGGGATAAGGGGGGTTCGAGTGAACCACCTCACATAATGCATTTTTATTTGGTTTTTGGGTGGGAAACCAGGGAATGGGTTTGCTCAAACCAGTAGATTCATACGAACCACCAAAATCACATTTTTTTGGCATGGGGTCATTTTTGTGAGTTTTCCTTCCGAGACTGGAATTGTAAACCACTATTATGGCTTCACCCATATCAGAATTTGGCAAGGCATACGAGATTTGATAAAACATGATATGATAATAATGAGTGATAAAATTAGTTACTTTCTCATGCGCACCTTGCTTACATCGTATGAGATCAGTAAAGACAATCTTTGATCTAATATTAACTTGGAATTACTGTAAGAACTAATTTACAAGCTAGTCAAAAGAAAAGATAGAGTTATCAAGGTGAGAGAAATAACATTCCAAAGTAGTGTCCTTGAGAGAATGTGAGAATAGTTCTACCAGTAGAGCATCATGGTGGAAGAAATTAGTACACATGGCATTGAAATATGAGACGTGCATCTGTGGATCTCCTCTACCACTGTACTTTTCAAACTTAGGAATCTCCATCCCTTAAGGGATGGGGGTATTCTGGATAGAAAAAGATAAGGGGATATGATGACAATAAGGTTGGAACATAGGCTGAGAAGTAGAACTAGTCAAATTTGATAATTGAGATTGCATTCACCCCATGTTTTGTAATAGAGAATTGAGGATGAGATATGTTGACAATGTATGACTAGCTACAACACCAGAGATGGGGGGACCAAAAGTGGTGGGGATTTTAGCTCCAAATTTAGAGGCTGCAAATCCTAAAGGAATGTGGTTCACTTTGATCATGTGAGCCTTCTAGGGTATGGTTCCAACATTATTAGCAAAATAGAAGGACCCATGTCGACCATGTGCATAGACACTCCCGGTATCAGAACATTCAACTAGTGATCGGTGATTTTTGACTGAAAAATCTTGGGGGTTGGGTATGTGTAGGATCATGATGGGCCAAAAAGTGGTGATATGTAAGTGATATGATGGCCCATGTGGCCGATAACTTTTTTTTACCCAAAATTGATGAAACGAAAATGGTTTTTAAAGAAGATTCTCAGCTTTCCACCAATATAAATTATTCTTTACTTTGAATTTAATAAATAATTATTATTCATTTTCTATTTGAATTACGACTAAAGTCCTGATTGATAGGTTGGTTGAAAAACATCTATAGATTTCAAACAGTATCACATTTTTTGAATCCGAAAAATGCATCACATTCTATGCTTCACATACTATAGGATTAAAAAAACAAAAAATTAATTTCATGAAGTTTTGACCAAGTTAAGATGGTCAAACATATGAGTTTTTATATTTTTAAAAGTTGTAATAAAAAAATCATAATTAATTATTCACTTGGAAAAAAATTACAAAAAAATATGCATCACATCGGGACATGAGTCCTCTACTTATATCTAAAATATTATAAAAAAATATTATCATTTTATTATGGTCAGGGTGGTCAGACAAACACCTACTTCTTATTTTTTCCTTGAAATTTAAGTACTACTGCATTGAAATTTCAAAATTTCACCAAATAGATTTTTTTTTAAATAAACCTAGTAGTTTAGAAAATAAATTCAATTTGCTACAGATTCTATTCTTACATATTTTTGAAATAATATAGATGGGTAAGTGCACCAATTTGTGACACAATTTTGGCTCTTAAGATGCCACTTTTTCTTTTTTTTTTCTTCTGAAATTAGCAAAATCTGATTTGCACGAGAAAATGAAGATAGTTACGCTCAAAATTTCAAGATGTGGAAAGAACAAAAGTTGAAGTGCTCCGAGTCTAGTTTCTAAGCTACTATTGTTTTTTGAAATTAATAAAGATTAAAGGTCTCAAAAAGGGGGAGGGGGAGGGGGGGAGAGGGGTAAAATAGGTCCTATTTTTATAAAAAAAAATAGCATAGCACCTGAGTGCTCCCCCCTTTTTGGTTAACTTTTTTTTAGAATTTCAAAAATCCCAACCGTGAGAAATTATCTAACACCATGTAGTTTATCCTCCTTCTTTCAGATAATATTTTTAATGAATATATAATATTTTATGAATTTTCAAAGTGGACACATCCTAAAAAGCTGAAATTTGAGCGTTCCCCCCCCCAATTTTTTTGCAAACTAATCGAAAATTGATTTTTTTTTTTCATCATGTGTAGAATGGAGTCTAGTTTCAAAAAAACATAATTTGTTTCACATTCTGATGAATGTGTAAAAATCTATCCTAAACCTAGCACATGTTGGTTTTTGACCAAAAAAGAAGGCATTTACAATAGATGCAATGGATCAAAACCTTAACTAAATCAAAATGAAAAAATAATTATATATTTAGATAGCTAAGACAGAGGTTAACACTATCACAATTTTTTTTATAAACTTGCATTGAAAGACGTGCAAATGAGACGGGGAGCACAAACGAAAATATGAGAAAATTTGGAAAATCTTGTTAATTAACACATCCAAAGCAGGCCATTTGGCGAGCGCCAAACGACTCATCACATTTGGCATGCGCCAAATTTGGCGTGCACCAAATGTGATGAGCGCCAAATGTGATGAGTCATTTGGCGTGTGCCAAATGGCCTGCTTTGCACAAAACTAGATTTGTTCTTTCTCTGTCAGGAAAACTATATACATGAAATAAAATTTTAAGTATAAGTTGACATTTAATTTCTTATACTTTAAGTTATATTTCATGTATATATAGATAGGATGTTTGAGAGTGGTTTCAGATCTCTAAGAGTTATAATGCAAATTCTAGTTTTTGGAAGATCTTAAAAATTTCAAACTTAGTCAAATTTCAGTAATCAGGAGGTCAAATTTTAGTACTCAGGAGATCAAATTTCATCTTTCTCTCTCTATCTCACTCATTTTCATCTCTTATTCTCTAGACCTCTCTCTCTCTCACTATCTCCATCCCTTTATCTAACAATATCTTCCTTGAGCTCAAGAACTGTCTCTACATGTCCATCTCTCTCTCCTTCCCTCTCCAATATCTATCTCCCTCCCTCTTTCCCTCTCTACATTTTTCTATCTCTCATCCCTCTCCTTTTATCTCTATATATCTCTCTCTACTCTCTATACCTACCTATCCCTCCCTCTCCTCTCTCTCTCTCTCTCTTTGCTTCCCTCGCTCTCTCCTCCCCTCTCTACTCTCTATCTTGCCATTCTCTCTCTCCTTCCCTCTCTAGTTCTCTCTATCTCACTTATCTCTCCTTCCCTCCCTCCCTCTCTAATTTTCTCTATCTCCCTCTCTCTCTCCTTCCCTTTCTACTTCTCTCTATCTTACCTCTCTTTCTCCCCCTCTCTCTCCCTCTCTCTTCCTTTCACCCACCTTTTCTCTCTACTTCTCGCTATCTAACCTATCCCTCTATACATATTTCTCTCTCCCCCCTCCTTCCCTCTCAATATCCCAACATTCCTCCTTATATCTCTACTTTTAAGCTCCATCACACATCTCTATCACCTATCTCACTTCTCTCTTTCCCCTTCCCTCTCTACTCTCTTTCTCTCTATCTCACCCCTCTCTCACTACCTATCCCTCCCTCCTCTCTCTTATCTATCTCACCTCTCTCTCTCCATCCCTACCTCTTCCTCCATCTCTCCTTCCCTCTATACTTCTCTTTATCTCCTCCTCCCTCTATCTACCTAGACCTCTCTCTATTTTTGTCTCAACTCTCTCTCCATCCCACCTCTCCCTATATCTCTCCTTTCATATCTACTTCTCTCTACCTAGTTGTCCCTCTATACCTATTTCTCTCTCCTCCTTGCCTCCTATCTCTCAATATCTCCACCTTCTTTCCCTCTCTAATTCTCTCTCTCTCTATCACCTCTCTCTATTTCTCTCCTCCTCTCTACTCTCTCTCTCTCTCCCTCCCTCCCCCTCTTTCTATCTCTCCTCTCTCCCTCCCCTCTTTCTATCTCTCTTTACCTTCTCTCTACCTATATCTCTCTCCTTCTATCTATCTCAACTATCCATCTTTACCTATCCCTCCCTCCTCTCTCTCTTCCACCAAAATTCACTCTACATCTCTTTGTCTAGCCTACCCCTATATACCTATTTTTCTCTCCCTCTCTCTTTCCCTCTCTCAATCTATCTATCTTCCTCATTATGCCTCTACTTCTCTCTATCACTCTCTCTCTCTCCCCCTTCCCTCTTTACTCTCTTTCTCTCTATCTCACCTCTCTCTCCTTAAATATCCCTCCCTCCCTCCTCTCTCTCTATCTCACCTATCTCTCCCTCCCTACCTCTTCTTCCCTCTCTCCTCCATTCTCTACTTCCCTTTATCTCCCCTCCCTCTCCTTACCTACCTCTCTCTCTTTATTTCACTCTCTCACCTCTCTCTAAATCCTTATCTCTCCCTCGATCCCTACCTCTCCATCTGTCTCTCCTTCCCTCTCCACTTCTCTATATCTCCCTTTACTCTCTCTACCTACCTCTCTCTCTCTCCATCCCTACCTCTCCCTCCAACTCTCCTTACCTCTCTACTTTTCTCTACCTACCTATCCCTTTATACCCCATTCTCTCTTTCTCCCTCTCTCAATATATCCACCTTCCTTATTCTCTCTCTAACTTCTCCCTCCTTCCCCTCTCTCCTTCCCTCTCTACTCTATCTCTATCTCAAATCTCTCTACTTACATATATGTCCCTCCCTCATCTCTCTCTATCTCTCCTACCCCCTCTCCATCTTCCAAGTCTCTATCTATCTCCTCTCTACCCTTAACCCTTAAAACCCTCTACCCTCTACCCTTTGTCTCTCTCCCATTCCCTCTCTCTCTTTCTATCTCTCTATCTCATGTATCTCCCTCCTACTCCCTCTACCTCTCAGGTCTCTCTTTCAACTCCTCACTCACTCCGTCATATATTTTTCCTCTACCCTTGGCCCTCTCTCTTAGCCTTCAAACCCTTAGAGCCCTCTGCCCTCTGTATCTATGGCCCACTCACTCCTCTCTCCTCCTCAAGGACTCTCCTCCTATACCCTCTCTCTCTCTCTCTCTCTCTCTCTCTCTCTCACTCAATCCCTCTATCTCTCTCCCATCTACCCTTAACCCTAAACCCTTAACCCTTAAACTCTAAACCCTTAAACCCTCTACCCTTTATCTCTCTCACTCCCTCCCTCCCTCTCTCCCTCCCTATATCTCAAGTCTCTCCCTCATGCCCCCTCTCCCTTTCTTAGGTCTCTCACTCACTCACTCACTCACTCCCTATATCTTTCTCTCCTTTACCCTTAACCCTTAAACCCTTAAACACTCTACCCTCTATCCTTAACTCTACCCTCTACTTCTCTTTATCTCCTCCCACCTCTATCTACCTAGACCTCTCTTTGTTTTTTTCACACCTCTCTCTCCATCCCTACCTCTCCCTCTATCTCTGATTTCATATCTACTTCTCTCTACCTATTTGTACCTCTATACCTATTTATCTCTCCCTCCTTGCCTCCTCTCTCTCAATATCTCTCTCTTCTTTCCCTCTCTACCTGTCTCTTTTCTCTCTCTCTACCCTTAACCCTAAATCCTAAACACTTAAAACCCTCTAACCTCTACACTCTATCTCTCTCCCACTCCCTCTCCCTCTCTCTCTCTTAGTTCTCTCCCTCTTGTTGGGTCTCAAAAATGCAAGTTTGAACCACAAGAGGTTGCCAAGCTCTCACAATGCTTTTGGCCAACTAACAAGGAAAATTGATACAATTGTACCTATATGTATGTTGCAGATTTAAGATTTGTTTCCTAGTTGATCAATCTATCCACCATGGCAAAGGGAAGTGCATAGATAAAATTACTACACCTACTCCTACTCCTACTGCACAAATAAAATTATGTATATTATTTCCATCCTAGTCCCTTCTTAGGAAAATTCTAACTCCTATAGTCTAACTATTGCTTTCTTTTTCTACTTGTCCCCTGATTTTCTGAAATATATATGCATTACATACCCAAGGATTGTGACCCTTCAATTTCTATTCCAACTGTTTGAATTTTATGATAGAGATTTAAAATATTTAATTAGATTGCCTTTTGGCAAATTAAATAATTTTAACTATATCATCGC
>CM021104.1:679706171-679777953 GCA_007115665.2 Sequoiadendron giganteum | reverse complement strand
CTCACTCACTCACTCCCTCTATCTCTCTCCCCTCTACCCTTAACCCTAAACCCTAAACCCTAAAACCTTATCACTTAAACCCAAAACCCTTAAACCCTCTATAATATACCCTTAACCCTCTACCCTCTATCTGTCTCCCACTCCCTCCCTCCCTCTCTCTCTATCAATTCTCTCCCTCCTACCCCCTCTCCCTCTGCTAGGTCTCTCTCTCTCACTCACTCCTTTTATCTCTCTCCCTTCTACCCTTAACCCTCTACCCTCTACCCTCTACCCTCTATCTCTCTCCCACTCCCTCCCTCTCTCTCTCTCACTCCCTCTATCTCTCTCCACTATACCCTTAACCCTTAACCCTTAAACCTTAAACCCTTAAAACCTCTACCCTCTACCCTCTACCCTCTACCCTCTACCCTCTACCTCTCTCTAACTCCCTTCCCCTCTCTCTCACTCTCAAGTCTCTCCCTACTACCCAATCTCCCTCTCTCAAGTATCTCTCTCTCACTCACTCTCTCTATCTATCTCCCCTCCATCCTTAACCCTTAAACATTAAACCCTCTACCCTCTATCTATCTCCAATTCCCTCTCTCCCTCTCTCTCTCTCTCAAGTCTCTCCCTCCTACTTCCTCTCCCTCTTTTAGGTCTCTCTCTCACTCATTCACTCCTTCTATCTCTCTCCCCTCTCCCCTTAACCCTCTACCCTCTACCCTCTACCCTCTACCCTTCCTCTCTCTCTCTCTCTCACTAACTCCCTATATCTCTCTATCCTTTACCCTTTACTCTAAACCCTAAACCCTTAGCCCTTAAACCCTTAAAAATTCTACCCTCTACCCTTAACTCTACCCTCTACTTCTCTTTATCTCCTCCCACCTCTAACTACCTAGACTTTTTTTTTTCTCACCTCTCTCTCCATCCCTACCTCTCCATCTCTACTTTCATATCTACTTCTCTCTACCTATTTATCCCTATATACCTATTTCTCTCTCCCTCCTTGCTTCCTCTCTCTCAATATCTCTACCTTCTTTCCCTCTCTCTATCTCTCTCTGTCTCTCTGTCTCTCTGTCTCCCTCTCTATCTCTCTCTCTCCTCTCTACCCTAAACCCTAAACCTTTAAACCCTCTACCCTCTACCCTTAACCTTGTACCCTCTATCTCTCTCCCACTCCCTCCCTCTCTCTCTCAAGACTCTCCCTCCTACCCCCTCTCCACCTCTCCCTCTCTCAGGGCTCTCTTTCTCACACACTCACTCACTCCCTCTATCTCTCTACCCTCTACCCTCTACCCTTAACCCTCCCTCCCTCTCTCTCTCTCCCACTCCCTCCCTCTCTCTCTCTTTCAAGTCTCTCCATCCTACCCCCTCTCCCTCTCTCAGGTCTCTCTCTCACTCACTCAATCCATCTATCTCTCTCCCATCTCCCTTAAACCCTATACCCTCAACCCAATACCCTAAACCATCAACCCTATAGGTCCTCAACCCTATACCTTCAATTCTCAACCATCTGAGCTATACATTGGATCCTCAACCCTCATCTATATTTGTCCCTCCCTCCTCTTCTCTCCTTATCTCTATCTCACTTCTCCCTCCATCTCTCCCTCCATACATCCCACCTTCTCTTCCCTAATCCCTCGACCCTATACCCTCAACCCTTAAAACCTTAAAAACTCAACCCTATACGCTAAACCCTCAACCCTCAACCCTTAAATCTTAAACCCTTCCACTCCCTCCCTATCTCACTCCCTCTATTTTTCTCTGTCTACCTCTCCATCTCTCTCAAGTATCTCCCTCCCACCACCTCTCCCTCGCTCTCTCAAGTCCCTCTCTCTCTCATGCCCTCTATCTCTCTCCCAACCTCTCTCCCTCTCTCTCTCTTAAGTCTCTCCCTCCCTCTTTGTATCTCAAGTCTCTCCCTTCTATCCCCTCTCCCTCTTTCAAGCCTCTTTGTCTCTCTCACTCACTCCCTCTATCTCTCTCTCTCTCTCTCCCTCTCTCAGATATCTCCCTCCCACTCTCTCTCTCTCCCCCTACCCCCTCCATCTCTCTCGAATCCCTTTATCTCGAGTACTCCCTCTCCCCCGAGTACTCCCTATCCCTCCCACCCCCTCTCTATCTCACAAGTCTCTCTCTCTCACTCCTTGTATCTCTCCAATCCCTCTATCTCTCACTCTCTCTCTCTCCTACTATCTTAGGTATCTCCTTCCCACCCCCTCTCTGCCACTTTGTCTCCCTCCCACCATCTCCCCCTCTCCCTCTCTCTTAGGTTTCTCCCTCCCACCCCCTCTCCCTCCCTCTGTCTCACTCTCTCTCTTCGTCTCTATGGATTAGGGTTTAAGGGTTAAGGGTTGAGGGTTGAGGAATTAAGAGGGCATAAGGGTTGAGGGATTAGGGTGAGAGGGAGGGAGGCATGGTTAAGGGTAGAGGGTATAGGGTAAAAGGGTTTAATGGTTTAGGTTTTAAGAGTTAAGGATAAATGATTAAGGGTTAAGGGTAGAGGGGAGAAAGATAGAGGGAGTGAGTGAGTGAGTGAGAGATACCTAAGAGAGGGAGAGGTGGTAGGAGAGAGAGAATTGGGAGAGAGAAATAGGGTAGGATGGTTAAGGGTTTAGGGTTTAGGGATAAGGGTAGAGGGGAAAGAGATAGAGGGAGTGACTGAGAGAGAGGAAGAACTGATAGAGGGAGAAGGGGGTAGGAGGGAGAGACTTGAGAGAGAGAGGGAGGGGAGATATATAGACTCTCCCTCATCCCACTCTCTCTCTCAAGACTCTCCCTCCTACCCATCTCTCTCTTACGTCTCTCACTCACTCATTCACTCCCTCTATCTCTCTCCACTATACCCTTTACCCTCTATCTATCTCCAATTCCCTCCCTCCCTCTCTCTCTCTCTCAAGTCTCTCCCTCCTAATTCCTCTCCCTCTTTTAGGTCTCTCTCTCACTCATTCAATCCTTCTATCTCTCTCCCCTCTACCCTCTCCCCTCTACCCTCTACCCTCTATCGCTTTTCCACTCCCTCCCTCTCTCTCTCACTAACTCCCTATATCTCTCTCTCCTTTACCCTTAAATCTAAACCCTAAACCCTTAGCCCTTAAACCCTTTAGCACTCTACCCTCTTCCCTTAACTCTTCCCTCTACTTCTCTTTATCTCCTCCCACCTCTATCTACCTAGACCTCTCTTTGTTTTTTTCTCACCTCTCTCTCCATCCCTACCTCTCCCTCTATCTTTGCTTTCATATCTACTTCTCTCTACCTATTTGTCCCTCTATACCTATTATTTCTCTCTCCCTCCTTGCCTCCTCTCTCTCAATATCTCTACCTTCTTTCCCTCTCTATTTCCCTCTCTCTCTCTCTCTCTCCCTCTCTCATCTCTACCCTTAACCCTAAACCCTTAAACCCTCTACCCTGTTAGAAACCAAAAAAAAATTCATTAAAGAAACCTGAATGATTTTCCATCAATACCCTAAAGGAGTTTATTCATTTATATCCATTGCTTTCCTATCTTTTCATAATATTTCATTTACCACCTTACCCCCATTTAATTTCTCATTATTTTCCTATCTTTTCCTTTAAAATTCATTTCTTCCCTTTCCAAAAATGCTCATACATTTTATACCTCTACCGCTCCCTTAGTGATCACTTCATATCTTATTCACCACCCAACCATGGCTTCGCACAAACCAACCCGTGGTATAGAGGTAAAGAGAAGTCAAGGAAAACCTTATCACTACACCACAAAGGGTAATCTTGAGGGCCGCGGTAGAGCGGTAGCAGTTAGAAGGTGACGGTAACGGTCAGCAAAAACAATCAGCGGCTAAACGATTAGGCACAAAATGTTTACCGTGCCAACATGCATGGTCTAAACATCGACCATGGTATTGCAGTGGTCAGTAAGTCACTGGCGTGGCAGTAGTGCAGACAGTCACCGTGGTACCACACACGGTGAGAATGGTGACCGCAGTGACTGCTGTAAACTGTCAGTGAAAGGTCAAGGCAGGCAGCAAGACAGCTACTGTGGTACCACAAATAGTCTACAGGGAGACCACAGTAGCGTAGTAGTAGTCGGGAGAAGACCTTGATGGTTAAGACTACCATACTGCCGGGTAGAAAGATAACGACTGCAATATAGTAGTAAACACAATAAAGGCCGCATACAAATTTTATCATGTTACCGCGGGTATAGATTTTATTGCGCGCAGTATAGTAGTGGTTTTTTGATGACTGCCAGGCTGACCCTCTACCGCACAGCCGTGGACTATTTGAAGGATATCCATGGTAAAGCGGTAGGGAGAAAAACTTAAAGGGTTTAGGGAAGCGGTATAGGATATAAGTCATTTTTTAGCCTTTTTGAATGGCGGTAAAGGAATTTGAATGATTTTGGATGGGAAAAATGAATTTTTATGGAAAAGATAGGAAAATATTCGATTCAAATAGGTAAAAGACCTTAGGATTTTAATGAAATTTTGGGTTCTAACAGGGTTAAGGGGAGAGGGGAGAGAGATAGAGGGAGTGAGTGACTGAGTGAGGGAGAGAGAGACTTGAGAGAGGGAGAGGGGGTAGGAGGGAGAGTCTTGAGAGAGAGAGAGAGAGAGGGAGGGAGTGGGAGAGAGATAGAGGGTAGAGGGTTAAGGGTTGACGGTTGAGGGTAGAGGGTTTAAGGGTTTAAGGGTTAAGGGTAGAGGGATAAGGGGAGAGGGGAGATACATAGAATGATTGAGTGAGTGAGAGAGACTTGAGAGAGGGAGATGGGGTAGGAGGGAGAGAATTGAGAGAGAGAGAGGGAGAGGGAGTGGGAGAGAGATAGAGGGTAGAGGGTAGAAGGTTTTAAGTGTTTAGGGTTTAGGGTTAAGGGTAGAGAGAGAGAGAGGGGGAAAGAAGATAGAGATATTGAGAGAGAGGAGGTAAGGAGGGAGAGAGAAATAGGTATAGAGGGACAAATAGGTAGAGAGAAGTAGATATGAAAGCAGAGATAGAGGGAGAGGTAGGGATGGAGAGAGAGGTGAGAAAAAAATAAAGAGAGGTCTAGGTAGATAGAGGTGGGAGGAGATAAAGAGAAGTAGGAGAGAGGGAAGAAGAGGTAGAGAGGGAGAGATAGGTGAGATAGATAGAGGAGGGAGGGAGGGATATTTAAGGAGAGAGAGGTGAGATAGAGAGAAAGAAAGTAAAGAGGGGAGGGGGAGAGAGAGAGGTGATAGAGATAAGTAGAGGTGTAATGAGGAAGGTAGATAGATTGAGAGAGGGAAAGAGAGATGGAGAGAAAATGAGCTATATAGGAGTAGGCTAGATAGAGAGATGTAGAGTGAATTTTGGTGGAAGAGAGAGAGGAGGGAGGGATAGGTAAAAATGGATAGTTGAGATATATAGGAGAGGGAAAAGAGATATAGAAAGAGGGGGAGGGAGAGAGGAGAGGTAGAAAGAGGGGGAGGGAGGGAGAGATAGAGAGAGTAGAGAGGGAGGAGAGAGATAGAGAGAGGTGTTAGAGAGAGAATCAGAGAGGGAAATAAAGTGGAGATATTGAGAGAGAGGATGCAAGGAGGGAGAGAGAAATAGTTATAGAGGGACAACTAGGTAGAGAGAAGTAGATATGAAAGGAGAGATATAGGGAGAGGTAGGGTTGTAGAGAGAGGTGAGACAAAAATAGAGGTCTAGGTGGAGAGATGTGTGATGGAGCTGAAAAGTAGATAGATAAGGAGGAATGTGGAGAGATTGAGAGGGAAGGAGGGGGGAGAGAGAAATATGTATAGAGAGATAGGTTAGATAGCGAGAAGTAGAGATAAAAGGTGGGTGAAAGGAAGAGAGAGGGAGAGAGAGGGGGAGAACGAGAGGTGAGATAGAGAGAAGTATAAAGGGAAGGAGAGAGAAGGGGATATAGAGAAAATTAGAGAGGGAATCTTAGGTCTCTCACTCACTCACTCACTCCCTTTCTCTCTCCCCCTCTATCTCTCTCCACTATACCCTTAACCTAATCCCTTAACCCTTAACCCTTAAACCCTAAACCCTTAAAAACTCTACCCTCTACCCTCTACCCTCTATCTCTCTTCAACTCACTTTCCCTCTCTCTCTCTCAAGTCTCTCCCTCCTACCCCCTCTCCCTCTCTCAAGTCTCTCTCTCTCATTCACTCTCTTTATCTATCTCCCCTCCATCCTTAACCCTTAACCATTAAACCCTCTACCCTATACCCTTTACCCTCTATCTATCTCCAATTCCCTCCCTCCCTCTCTCTCTCTCTCAAGTCTCTCCCTCCTACTTCCTCTCCCTCTTTTAGGTCTCTCTCTCACTCATTCACTCTTTCTATCTCTCTCCCTTCTACCCATAACCCTCTACCCTCTACCCTCTACCCTCTACCCTCTACCATTAACTCTTAACCCTCTACCCTCTATCACTTTTCCACTCCCTCCCTCTCTCTCTCTCACTAACTCCCTATATATCTCTCTCCTTTACCCTTAACTCTAAATCCTAAACCCTTAGCCCTTAAACCCTTAAGCACTCTACCCTCTACTTCTATTTATCTCCTCCCACCTTCTCTTCCCTAATACATCAACCCTATACCCTCAACCCTTAAAACCTTAGACACTCAACCCTAAACCCTCAACCCTCAACCCTTAAAACCTAAACCCTTAAACCCTCTACCCTCTACCCTCAACCCAATACTCTCAACCCCAATCCATCAACACTTAAACCCTTAAACCCAATTAAACTCTCTACCCTAATCCCTCTCTTAGGTATGTCACTCACTCACTCCCTCTATCTCTCTTCCATTCCCTCTCTCTCCCACTCCCTCTCTCTCTCACTCTCTCCCACTCTGTCTTTCTCCCCCTCTCTTTCCCTCTCTCAGATATCTCCCTCCTACACTCTCTCTCTCCCTCTATTTCATTTATCTCCCCCCACCCCCTCCATATCTCTCGAATCCCTCTATCTTGAGTACTCCCTCTCCCCTGAGTACTCCCTGTCCCTCCCACCCCCTCTCTATCTCTCAAGTCTCTCTCTCTCACTCCTTGTATCTCTCCCATCCCTCTATCTCTCACTCCCCCTCTCTCCTACTCTCTTAGGTATCTCCTTCCCACCCCCTCTCTCCCACTTTTTCTCCCTCTCCTTCTCTCTCTTGTGTGTCCCTCCCACCCCCTCTCCCTCCCTCTCTCTCACTCTCTCTCTTTGTCTCTATGGATTAGGGTTTAAGGGTTGAGGATTGAGGGTTGAGGGATTAAGAGGTATGGGGTTGAGGGATTAGGGTTTAAGGGTAGAGGGTTGAGGGTAGGGTTGAGGGGATGAGGGATAGGGGTTGAGGGATTAAGAGGGTATGGGGTTGAGGGATTAGGGTTTAAGGGTTGAGGGTTGAGGGTTGAGGATTGAGGGTTGAGGGTTGAGGGGATTAAGAGGTATATGGTTGAGGATTAGGGGTTAAGTTTGAGGCTTGAGGATTAAGAGGATATGGGGGTTGAGAGATTAGGGTTTAGGGTTGGAGTTTGAGGAGTAGGGTATATGGGGTTGAGGATTAGGGTTTAGAGGTTGAGGGTTGAGGGTTGAGGGATTAAGAGGGTATGGGGGTTGATGGAATAGGGTTTACGGGTTGAGGGTTGAGGGATTAAGAGGGTATAGGGGTTGAGGGATTAGGGATTAAGGGTTGAGGGTTGAAGGATTAAGAGGATATTGGGGTTTAGGGATTAGGGTTTAGGGGTTGAGGGTTGAGAGTTGAGGGATTAGGAGGGTATGGGGGTTGAGGGATTGGCATTTAAGGGTTAAGGGTTGAGGGATTAAGAGGGTATGGGGGTTGAGGGTTGGGGGTTGAGGGTTGAGGGATTAAGAGGGTATAGGGGTTGAGGGATTAGGCCTCACTTATCTCACAATCCCTCTTTGTCAAGCCTCACTTACCTCCCACCCTACTTTCTTAGGCCTCTCCTTCCCACCCCCTCTCTCCCACTTTGACTCCCTCTCCTTCTCTCTCTCACTCCCTCAATCGATCTCCCACTTTGTGTCTCTCCCTCTCTCTGAAGTCACTCCCTCTCTCTCTCAAGACTCTCCCTCCTATCCCCTCTCCCTCTCTCAGGTCTCTCTCTCTCTCTTACTCACTCCCTCTATCTCTAACAGTGGCTCCTGTTGGGGATGAGTGATTTTCCAAACCACTAAAAGAATCTAGAGTATCTTTGGTAGGGCAGACCAAGCAAAGCCATGAAAAATGAAGGCGATGATAGATGGAGGGAATGAATAGATGAATGATATGAAAATGGAGCAAATGGAGGAGTGGAAAACCCTAAACTACTATGCATGGAAGATAATTTTTTAAAGAGGCATTGCTAAGAATTGTCCATGCACTAGCAATCCTTAATCCTCTGTACCTGCTATGGTTTAAAAAATTAAACCATTAGGGATGGCCCCAGGGCACCTCAAAAAGAAAAACCTGCACTTTCCTTTGTCATAAAATTTGTTCTGAATAGAGCTCATCATATTTCTTTTGAAACTATCCATTCCACCTACCTTGTAATATGCACTGTCATTGAAAACCTTCAGGAAATCATTGTATTCAATCTGATTCATATTCATCTCATCAGTTTGCATTTCATTATTCTTACTATCATATGAAAAATATTTGTCATCTTCAGCATACAAAGTGTACCCAAATTCAACAAAACATTCATAGGCATGTTCACTGTCATATGTTGCTGAATGTGCCTGCAACTGCACTGGGACCTGAAAATATGAATACTCATTATGGCAACCTAAAAATTTGAGGGATTAAGAGGGTATAGGGGTTGAGGGATTAGGGTTGAAGGGTTGAGGGTTGAGGGTTTAAGAGGGTATGGGTTTGAGGGATTAGGGTTGAAGGGTTGAGGGATTAAGAGGGTATGGGGGTCAAGGGATTAGGGTTGAAGGGTTGAGGGTTGAGGGATTAAGAGGGTATGGGGGTTAAGGTATTAGGGTTTAAGGGTCTACCTATTTGTCCCTCTATACCTATTTCTCTCTCCCTCCTTGGCTCCTTTCTTTCAATATCTCTACCTTCTTTCCCTCTCTACCTCTATCTCTCTCTCTACCGTTAACCCTAAACCCTAAACACTTAAAACCCTCTACCCTCTACCCTCTATCTCTCTCCCACTCCCTCTCCCTCTCTCTCTCTCTCTCTCAATTCTCTCCCTGCTACCCCCTCTCCCTCTCTCAAGTCTCTCTCACTCGCTCACTTACTCCTTCTATGTCTCTCCCCTCTACCCTTATCCCTCTACCCTTAACCCTTAAACCCTTAAACCCTCAACCCTTAACCATCTACCCTTAACCCTCTACCCTTTATCTATCTCCCACTCCCTCCCTCACTCTCTCTCTCAAGACTATCCCTCCTACCCCCTCTCCCTCTCTCAGGTCTCTCTCTCTCACTCACTCACTCACTCACTCACTCACTCCCTCTATCTCTCTCACCTCTCCCCTGAACCCTAAAACCTTAACCCTTAAACCCTAAACCCTTAAACCCTCTACCCTCTACCCTTAACCATCTAACCTCTATCTCTCTCCTACTTAATCTCTCTCTCTCTCAAGAATCTCCCTCCATCTCTCCCTCCCTCCATCCCACCTTCTCTTCCCTAATGCCTCAACCCTTAAAACCTTGAACACTCAACCCTATACTCTAAACCTTCAACCCTCAACCCTTAAATCCTAAACCTCTAAACCCTCTACCCTCTACCCTCAACCCAATACCCTCAACCCTAATCCCTCAACCCTTAAACCCTTAAATTGAATTAAACTCTCTACCCTAATCCCTAAACCCTTAACCCTTAAACCCTCATCCCTCAACCCTATACCTTGAATCCTGAACCCTTAACCCTAAAAACTCAACCCCTATACCTTGTACCCTATATATTGGACCTTGAACCCTAATCCATCAACCCTATACCCTCAACCATCTACCCTCATCCTTAAACTCTTGACCCTCAACCCTTAAACCCTAAACCATTAAACCCTTAACCCTCAATCCTCAACCCTCAACCCTTAATCCCTTAATCCTCAATCGTTAAACCCTAAACCCTTAACCCTTATACCCTCTACGTTATACATTAGAACCTCAATGCTAATCCTTCAACCATATACCCTTAAACATATACCCTAAACCCTCTACCCTCAACCCTAAACCCTTAAACCTTCTACCCTCTACCCTCTACCCTCTACCCTCTAGCCTAAACCATCAATCCTATACCCTGAATTCTCAACCCTCTATCCTATACATTAGATCCTCAACCCTCATATATCTCTATCCCTTTCTCCTATTCTATCCTCTCTATCTCACTTCTCCCTCCATCTCTCCCTCCATATCTCCCTCCATCTCTCCCTCCATCCTTCCCTCCCTCTCTACCCTAATACCTCAACCCTATACCCTCAACCCTTAAACACTCAACCCTCACCTCGATACCCTCTACCCTAAACCCAATACCCTCTACCATCAACCCTATACCCTCAACCCTTAAACCCTTAAACCCAAGTAAAATCTATAACCCAATCCCTCAATACTCAACCGTTAATCCCTTGACCCTTAAACCCTCTACCCTCTACCCTCTACCCTCTAAATTAAACCCTCAACCCTCAATTATCAACACTTGACCCTTAATACCTCAACCCTAGGTAGGTAGGGGAACATAGGTGAGATACAGAGTGATGAAGGGAGAGGTAGGTAAAAAAGGGGATAGGGGAGATAAATATAGGTAGAGAGGGTAGGAGATGTAGAGAGAGGAGAGATATAGAGAATTAGAGAGGGGAGGGAGGGAAAAGTAGGGAGGAGATAGAGGTGTGTGTATGTGTGTGTGTGTGTGAGAGAGAGAGAGAGGAGACATGATTGATATATAGAGTGATGGAAGGAGAAGTTGGTAAAGAGAGGGAGAGGGGAGATAAAGATAAATATAGAGGGAAGGAGATGTAGAGAGAGATGATAGATAGAGAGAAGTGGAGAGTGGAGGGATGGTGGGAGAGGAAAGAAGGAGATAGAGGTGTTTGTGTGTGTGAGAGGGAGAGAGAGTTAGAGGAGAGAAAATGAGGGGACAAAGGAAGGGGGAGAGAGAGAAATAGATTAGAGAGGGAAGGGGGGAGAGATATAGAGTAGAGAGGGAAGGAGAGAGTAAGAGAGAAATATGGGTGAGGGAGAGAGTGGTAGGTAGTGGAGTGAGAGGTAGGTAGAGAGGGAAGGAGAGAGGGATGGATAGGAGGGAGAGAGGGAAGGAGGGAGAGTGAGATGGAGAGAGTGGTGAGATAGAGAGTAGAGAGGTAAGGAGAGAATGAGAAATAGAGATAAAGAGAGAGAGAGGGAGGTTGGAGGGAGGGAGAGGTAGAAAGGGATAAGTGAGACATAGAGAGGGAATGAGGGAAAGTGGGATAGAGAGAATGGTGATTTAGAGAGGAGGGAGTGAGAGGGAAGGAGGGAAACTGGGAGAGGGAATGGTGAGGGGGTGATAGGTAGAGATAGAGATAATGGTGAGATAGAGAGGAGAGAGTGAGAGAGAAAGAGAGGGATAGAGAGATAGAGAGAGAGGTAGGTAGAGGAAGGGAGAGGAGAGATAGAGAGTAGAGAGGGAAAGAGGTAGGGAAGGAGGCATAAGTGAGATAGAGAGGGATGGAGAGAGAGAGTGATGGAGGGAGAGGTATGTATAGAGAGGGAAAGAGAGAGGAGAGATAAAGAGTACAGAGGGGAGGGATAGGTAGGGAGATAGAGGTGTGTGTGTGTGAGTGAGAGAGAGAGAATGGTGAGATAGAGAAAAAGATCGATTGAGAGAGAAAGAGGGGGAGGGAGGGATGCACAATAGTGAGAGAGATTGGGAGGAGAGACAAAAAGAAGTGGAGGGAGGGTGAGGTTGAGAGAGGGAAGGAGAGGAGAGATAGAGAGAATTAGAGAGGGAAGGATGGAGGGAGGGAGTGTTAGCGAGGGAGATAGAGGTTTGTGTGAGATAGAGATAGAGAGAGTGGTGAGATAGAGAGGGGAGAGTGAGAGGGAGGGAGAGAGAATTATGAGATAGAGAGGAGAGAGTTAGAGAGAAAGTGGGGGAAGAGAGGGATAAAGAGTGAGAGAGAGATGTAGGTAGAGGGAGGGAGAGGAGAGATAGAGAGTAGAGAGGGAAAGAGGTAGGGAGGGAGACATAAGTGAGATACAAAGTGATGGAGGGAGAGGTAGGTAAAGAGAGAGAGAGAGGGGAGGGGGGAGGTAGATGTAGGGAGGAGATAAAGGGGTGAGAGAGAGAGAGGGGAGAGAGATAGATCAAGGGAGAGAGAGAGAGAGGGAGTGGAGAGAGAGTAGAGAGAAGGAGAGAGAAAGTTGATACAATTTGTTGACTACTAAAATTTGACCTCCTGATTACTGAAATTTGAATTGCTAATTACTGAAATTTGATTAATTCTAAAATTTTTAAGATCTTCCAAAAACTAGAATTTGCATTATAATTCCTAGAGATCTGAAAACTCTCTCAAACATCCTGCCTATATACATGTAATATAACTTAAAGTATAAGAAAGTAAATGTCCATAGGTAAATGTAAACTTATACTTAGATGTTTATTTCATGTATATAGTTTCCTTGGAAGAGAAAGCGAAAATAAAAGAGTTTAGAAAAATGCATTCCAAAATTCATTGCAAAAATAAAGAGAACTCACACTTGTTCACTCATTGCAAAATTCAAGCCATTTGGCGCTCGCCAAATGGTAAAGCCATTTGGAGAGCGCCAAATGGTAAAGCCATTTGGAGAGCGCCAAATGGTAAAGCCATTTGGAGAGCGCCAAATGTGGCGCTTTTCAAATTTGGTGAGCGCAATTGGCCTATTACAGGTTTTTTTTGCAATTTGGCATCAAAATTGTGTCACAGATTGGTGCACTTACCTAGATAGCTTATTCAATTTTTTACGCCAAGTTGCCTAACTCTGATTTTCTGAATTTTCATCATCACTTAAGGGCCTATTTTTTCCATGATGATCCTGCACATACCCGGTTACCCAAGATAGAAGTGTATGAAGGGACATGGGTCTCTATAATTTTTGCAATCCCTCAAAGTAACTTCAAACCTTTACGATTGTAAATAAGAAAATTATTCAAACTATGAAGGATAATAGTTGCCTGAGAGTATGAGTTTTCATTTGCTAATAAGGTTTCAAACTCTCCAAGTCTTACTTGGGTGATCCCACAATACTAGTTTACAATTTTGTTGTGGAAGGAAAATTGCAAAAATGCTCTCATGGAAAAAATTTGGTTTTTAGGGGTTCGCATGAACTGGGGATCCGTATGGACCCAAAAAGGGTTCACGCAAACCCTCCTTCGAGTGAAACCTCTTTAATGATGGGACCCACTTTTTTCATGTTGTTCAAAATGAAAACAAAGTGAATTTTTAAAAAAAGGGGGGTTTGATCAAATCCCCCTTCGAGCAAACCCCCCCTTTTCCCCCTTCTCCTTCTCTTGCACCAAATTTATATAAAAAATTGCTTTCGAAGCTCGGGTTGAGGATGAAAATGGAGGAGACTTCACAGACCAAACTAGATGATGGTAGTCCTCAGAACGATCTATCCATCGAATATAATTTTAATATGTTTTGGCTTTATTATGTATTGTTTTTAGTTTGATTAAACATAGGTTTTTTAATCAAAAATCAAGCTCTCTATTCTACACGTGGAAAAATAGCAGATTATCAAAAAAAAAATTGAAAATATTAGTGCACTAGATATTGATGTCCTTGATCCAATAAAAATAAAATAAAATTTGATAAATACAAAAAAGTTATGCTTTAGCCAATAAATCATGTCTAAATTGTAACTGGTTTGACTTTAAAACTTAATTAAGAAAAAAATATTCAATGAAATGCTATGAAACCAATTCCATGCACTAGATATCGTAGTTACAAATCTAAATTTGAAAAAATTACAATTTTATCCTTCATAGAAAAAAAGTTATGTGTGATCCAGTGACATCACTCTTTAAAAATGGTGTTTACTATTAAAAACTAGTTTTCGAAGGAGATGGAAAAAGAAATGCAATCTGATTCCAATTAATTTTGAAAAAAATATATTTAGAATCTACAGACAAAATGTCACAAATCACTAGTTTGCATAATCTTAAAATTCCTCATGGTTTAGCCGCTATAAGTGTTCGAAAGTGAAGATTTAGTTAAACAAAATCAATTCAATGTCCAGTTTGGCCAAAAATTATAAACTAGTATTGTGGGATCACCTACTTCCAAGGACCGAATCTGCTCAGTAAGAACCCTGTGAGCAGCTTCCTCGAGAAAAGAAGTGGAAGAGTCAAAAGGAGAAGCTAGTGGGTTGGTATGTGTTTCAACTTTAGCATGAGGAGGGGAGAATCCAATAGTGAGTCCTATAGGGAACTCAAATTCTATACTTTGACGAGGAGGACTGAACCTTCTAGACCCCATATCAAAATATTGGTAACTACTTTTGACTACATTCCTGGAGGTAGTGGATTGGGTCATGAAGCTCATAAAAGCATTACAACGTGCTACCCAATATGCATCCCAACAAGAGAAGAATTTTTTTGACAAAAATATAGAGAGAAGAAAAAGGTTCAAGTTGGGTTTACCAAAATGTAGAGGAGATTTTCTACTCCCAAGTCTCTAGGACAAAGAAGAGTCTATAGGGAGAGAATGGTCTTGAACTACCTCAAAGGCTAAGCTCAGGTGACAAGAGACGACTAAGGGGAGTTTTCTGCATTTTTTTATGTTTTATGATTGATTTTGCGAAAATTACTTCAAAAGCCGAAAGAGTAGGCCTCAGAGGTCTCAGGGGCAAGCTAACTAGCTCTTGGCTAGAGGATGACAATGCAGTGCATGGAAATCCCCATGGTGCATTGTGGTCTCATACAGACTAAAAATAGAGCAATCCTACCAAAACACAAAGACCCTACTAATAACTTGGACTGAAATTCGACTATTTAACTAAGCTAAAAAAATGCTAAAAATGATCAAATTACAACAAGAAGAATACTAAACATGCAAGAAATCAAACTAATGAAATAGAATGACAAGAGATAAAGGATAGAAATAGACTCATGGGAGGTCTAGCACTATGTAGCCTCCTGCAATGCTCCACACAAATAACCTACACACATGGAGATAATGAAAATTGTTAGGGTTGTTTATGGGATTGCCTTAGTCAAACCCCCGTTTTGGTGTTTCCACCTCCACAGATAGCCAAGAAGACAAAGAGATAAAGAAATAAACAATAGACAAGAAAGAGTGATGAGATGATGACAATAGACACATTAGATATCAATATGCTACTAAACAAATATGATAATACGAGTAAAAGAGTGTTTACCATCCCTTCAATGAGCTTATAAATCTGAAAGAGATTGAAAAACTTGAGAAAGCTGAGACAAAGACATAGGAGCCAAGAATGTGCAAGAAGCTTGAGCAAAATGGTGTAGAAGAGCTTGAAAGAATGAGAATACAAGATAGAGAATGAGAGAATGAAAGATTGAGAGATAGACTTGCAAGAATGAATGATATATTGAATAGAATTGAATGGGAGGGAAGAATGAGAGTTCAAATGAAGAAATGCGTGCAAGAGGGCCATTTTTAGGCATGTCTACGACCGTAGAGGTGTTACACTTTACAGGAAGGTAGAAGTGTAATATCCCAACGACCATAGAATCAGGAGTCTTGTCAAGATGTTCGTGTGACACATAGATGTTTGTGCATCATAGAAGTGTCCCCGAAAAAAGTTCCTTCAAAGGCCAAAAGTGATAGGGTCAAGGATGAAATTGAAGGTAAGAAAAAGGGGGATTTTCATTATCATCTTTATTAGGCTAAGGTGAGGGTTATATAATGTGAAATTGCATTGGTGTGCAATTTTACAACATTACACCATGCTTTTGTAGAGTTTAGAATACATTAATAAGGACAATTTGGATGCTACTAAATAAGGAGGCTATGGCTCAAATAGTCATTAAGATGGAGGCAACAATAGAGGGCATTGTATGTCTAAGGAACCATACCCTAATATGCAAGTTCATGCAAGTGAGAACCAAGTTAAATTTATTTGTAAAAAGGAACATGAAAAAATATCGACCGAAAAGGAAATTGCAATAATCCTATCAGCCAATAAATATTTCGTAGTAATACTCACAAGGATAGTAGACAAAAAAATGCCTTTGAGTGATGCCCCAAATTCCATTACAATGCATGAATGCTAATGAAACTATGTCATGTAGTTTTTGAACCCATGGAATATCTATCATTCATAATTCTAGCATGTTTAAGGCCTCTCAATATTCCTTTACAATATTGGAATCTACTTAAAAACATTGAGTTGGTTGTTGGAATGTTCATAGGATTATCAGGGTTGAGTAAGGCCAAAAAAATGACATCTTATGCAAGAATGTGTAGGGAAATAGGTTTGAGTAAGAGCCTATTCTAAATGCCATAGAATTATAATGGTGGGATGATTTAGTATCATCCTTTGGACTACGAGGAACCTCCTTTCTAAGGTTGGAAATAATATAGACATGAAATTAAAATTGGTGAAATGATTTTTCATCAACTTTTGAACTATGAGGCCCTTTTTTACTTAGTTTATAAGATAGGGAATAACATTTACATTAGTACCTAGTTAAAGACTATCCTTCAAATTAACAAGTATCTCCACCTAAACTACAAGTTGAGAAGTCAATCTCAATATCAAGCGGCTAGCATAAAATTGCCTAGAAGTTGATGGCCTTGTGTTAGTTTGTGGTCATTGCAGAAGTAGTAGTGGTAGAAAAATGAATAATTGAGGTTGTTGAAATAAAGATGGGAGAAAGGATAATAAGTTTGCAATTCTCAAAGGATATATAAAAATAAATGAATGTTGAACTTGACTTAGTGCAAGGAAATCAATTGAGGATACACTGAAGAAACAACTTGTGGCTGAAATAGTTAAGGTATTCTCCCAGGATATTAAATCCTTAAAGGTCAAGACATGGAGGATCAAGAAAAAAAGATGTGTCATCCATACCCTGAATTAAAGCCTAAGAATTTTGTGATGCTCAAAGGATATGGAAAAAGATAAATGAACGTTTAACAACTTAGTGCATGGAAATCAACTGAGGATACAACAAAGACAAAACTTGTGGATGAACTAGTTAATGTATGTTCCCAAGGTGTTCAATCCTTAAAGTTCAAGACATGGGGGCTCAAGAAAACAAAGAAGCATGATCCATACCCAAAATTCAAGTATTCAAGGTCATTAAGTTACTGAAACTGTTCACTTTTTTGAACATCGTGATCAAATAGCTATTAAAGTAGAAAGCATAACCTTGTCCATGGAGGATATGGAAATGGGAGAAATTAAAACCCAAATCCCTAAGGGAGAAGAGAAGGAGGCCAATATGGCCATTCAATTAGGAATAAGACTCTGTAAAACCATATAAATTGTAGATCAACTAAATTAAAAAACTAAAATATTATATCTCTTACATTCTTCTTTGCATCGATCCTTTGAAAATGGAAGACTATAAAATGCAACATAGTGAGCCCATAAATAATACTAGTCCATATTCATTATTATTAATAATTTCACATATATATGATAATTGAATATCATAGTCTACTTAATCTACAACAACTCTTATAATTGATTCAATGTTGATTCATACGAAAAAAAATGTTAGAGTTTGACAATGAAGGCTTTCAAGGTGACAAAACCTAAAAAAGAACATGGGCATAAAGTAAAAGAAGAACACAAAATTATGAAGGAAGTAGGCAAGTATGGAGAGAATATGAACCATACATATTGAATTCAAAATAGGACACAAATTTATAGATACAATGCATTTATGTGGAGTAAACATTTAGATGTTGTGGAGATTAAATAACATATTTTATTTTTGAACCTGATATTTTAGTTGTTAGATCTCGAAGGTTTGTTCTTGTCATTGGTGAAATACAATTATTTCATTTCATTTGTGAAGAGAATTTTGTTATCTATGTTATCTATGGTGAGAAACACTTATTCAATGTCATCTATGCTAAGTTAAATTGTAATTTATCCATTTTGCGAAACACAATGTGTTTTCAAACTAAAAAATATTTTAAAAGGACTCATCCAGGTCTGATTCCAATATTTTATTTTTATATGCGTTCCATTGGGGGAGGCTTTCTTTCGTTATATTTTCTCTTGTCATTAATATTACATTTTTGTGGAAGGCACTTTCTTATGTCCCACTTAATCCATGTGAGCTTATGTACAATTAAAATAAAAAAATTGTGTAGACTGCAAAACACTTTGTGTTTTGTAACATGCAATTTTTTGTGCATGGTAACTATTGCTTTATGGATACTATTGTCTTAGAGTAATTTAATCACTCATTTCAAATTTTTATCTCACTATTAACCGACATACAATTATTTCATGTCTTATATGTTGAGTGAACATGGTAGTTTAATACAAATTCAAAAAGTAATACAATGTTTTTATGAAGATAATAATTTAATTCATTTGATTTATTTTTCAAATAAAAGCATATTTAGGAGCAAAAATGGAAGTTATGTAATCTTTCAATTTTTTAGGCTTATGTCTTGCTTTCATGCTACTATCCTATGTAAGTTATGTTCAATTAAATGTATAGTACACAAAACTAAGAACATAAAGAAGACGTTGAACACAAATGATATAGAAAGTCATATGTATGCGAATTCATTATAAAACTATTCAAATTCTAGTAAAGAGATGACACAATTATAATTACGTTGTGTGCATGAAACAAATATGATAACAAAATGACAATTGAACAAATATTATGTAAAATTATTATGTATTTATATTGTATATAGAAGCAATCCAGTTATAGTATATAGATGAGACATTATAGTCACAAATGTTGCCACTTCATATTTTCTTTATTAGCATTAGTTACACCTCCATCAATAGTATCTACAGGCATATGCATTTCTTGTTTATACAATCCCTTCCATAATTCTACTATGTGCTCCATAATATCAAACATGTGAGATTATATTCTATGGATAGAAACCTTGGCATCTTCTTGTTGGCCTCACGTGTTGCCTCATAATTATTATGGATCATCTCTTAACAATGAAATTCAAGCTCTAATGCCACATTCCTATTGGTCAACTTTATGAACTTGTTATTCAAATCAAAATTTATCTTCTCCATTTCACTTATCAACAACTTAAGCCTTCTGTTATCTACTTCACACACATGGACCTTCTTCGACAACATCTGAAAGTGCATGACCTCAATCACTAGCCAAGATTGCATTGATTCCATTATTTCATTCTTTGCTTTTTCCATTTTAAAATCCCCCTCTTTGTCTGCCTCCCTTGAAGATTTTCCCTTCACCTCAAAGGTTTAACTATGAAATGTTTCAACATTGACATCGGTGTTGGATTTTTCAATAGTCTTCCTCTTTTCCTTACCAGATTTTCCCCTTGCCATTCCTCCAATACTTGTCAGCACAAAAATATTATTCAAATTCATTATGTTATGCCTCTCAATTACAAAAAGAACATGTAAAAAATAGTATAATAATATTACAAAAATATCAAAGGAGAAAGTGTATAATAGTTAGGATTCACATTACGTTATACACATGGAGTATAAGTTAATTTAAGTACAAATAACACTTATGATACATAGTAACTTCAAATTCCTACAATCAAACAATGAACAGAAGAAGAAAAGATAGATACAACAACTCAAGGCTTCACGAGAATAACATTAATTGCACATATAGCCAACATAGGTGAAAATAAATAAAATGTACCTTTACAATTCCTAACTTTGAAAGGCCATATTGGATGGAGTAGAAGTAGGTTAATCAACTTTAAAAAAAGAAGTTATTAATTGTATCGATAAAGATTACCTTTTATCAAGTGAAAATAGCTAATTGTTCAAGTTCATTGGACAACAACTCAAAAATGGATTATAATTGAAGAAAGGCCTTCATGAAATCTTATACGCTTCTTCAGGTCCTTGTGCACTAATGATGGGATGATTCCAAGAGCATGAATACTCGCAGTTGCTTAGGTAACGAGAGGGGACGAGAACCATATTCTTTCACCCTCGTACTTTGTAGTCCATTCTATAACAAAACTGCCACTGTAAATGATTATATTGAAGAATTAACATATGTAAAGTTGTCAAGTTATTACGTTCAATCAAAAAAGTTATAAGGTACAATAATATACAAAGAAAGAAATCCTTTATTTGTATTGTTGGAAGAGAATGCATCAAGTTTGAGAGGTTCCATATCTACGAAAGGACTAGGATAAGACAACATGTTGTCAAGAACAATGGCATTGACAGTACAGAATTTGATAGAACCTCATTGGATTAGAATTATGTGGCAAAGTGCATGTCTACTCACATTAACGATAGTGTCTTTTCCAACCAATTTATCCAACTTTATTTGTAGGTGTAGAAATGGCCCCCACAAATTTGAGCTTTATTCATGCATTCAAACTCCATCACATGGAAAAGACTTTTTGGTCACTTGGAATCTAGTTATCATATTATCTAGAATCTATATATCTAAATGTTTGAAAATAGGTGGTATTGGTGAACATCTTTGGGATTTTTTTAAGAAAGGATCTTCTCTTTATGTCAAATCTTTGGATTTAATTTAATAGTTTTAATAATATCGAAAACACATGAAGTAATCATGCAATTTACATAGTCATGTGTAACTATTTATGTCATGTTGATGCTATTCTTTAAAGAAAATACAATATATGTATCAATGCTCTCTAGATGATATATGATATCTAGAACTTAGATTTTGGATCATCAATAATGAATTAAGGTTTGTCCTTTCATATAACACCTAGCACACAAATTAACACATCTCTTATAGTTAACATATAACTAGCAAGAAAGGAGTAATATTATGTTCAAAATTAAACTAAAAATTATGGGATTATTTCCATGCCTAAAGGTTTAACAAAAATGTTTAGGAATGGATATAATATCTAGTTCAAGTTTGGAAGTTCTTAGAATAGTGAGGATAACATTAATTTAGGTTTATATTCTTTACAAACTATAATACAAAAACATTTCACTTTTTCACTCTTGAAAGAAAGTTGTTCATGCCATTATAGATGGTTGTAACATTTACAAGGGAACACATTATCTTTGTTCTTAGTATTTAAAGAAGTTTTATATTTATTTTTAGCTTTGATAAAATAACCACTTCCCCATTTGATAGCTTCCATTGCATGACCCAACTCCCCATTGACCACTATTTACTTGTCGTATGCAATAATACTCCATAATAGCATTATAACTATAAATACTATTGTTAGGACAATTTTGACATCATCCTTGTAATAGCCTCCCATCACCACTGTCATTCAACTCCATCAATTTTACAAAAAAATTTGACGTTTTTAGTCAATGCAAAAGGTGGTCTCTAATAAATTCTTATAATTCCTTTTCACTACCACTTTGATAACTAGTTTGGATTAACAATGAGAATTCAAGTTTTGAAATTTACAATTGAAATCATCAATGAAGTTTCAATCTTTTGGTTGAGAGTTTTGAACTTTCTTTCTCATAGATAATTTGAGATGACATACATTAATGTTGACCTCCCAATAAATTTGCATCTTACAAATTTGCTTAGAGTCCCATCTCCCCATACTAATATTATTTCAATGAGAAAAATACTATTAATAAATTAAAATTTTAGCATGCAAAATTTATTACAAATATTTCAACTTTAGTGAAAACAAAAGCAATGAACAAATTATTTGATGTCATTTATCATTGAGAAAAAATAATAAAAATAGATCCAAGAGAAGACAAAAAAAATATCATTTAATTTAATATAAATTACCTATGAAATCTATTTGTAGCAAAAAAATGTATTTTTTTTATTAAAATGGCTTAATTGCCCGCCAATTACACCCTTAACATCTAATTTATTTAGCTAATCAAATTCAAAAAAAATATTACAACAAATGAGTTGTTGGAGACATGACTTCACAAAAGAACTAATTTCTTGATCAAGATTCTTAATAGAAAAGCAACCAACATGAAATGAAACTTGAAACAAGCATAGAGGCAAGAAAACAAAGATAACATTACCACTCAAATCCAAATGTTTGAAATGCTTCGATTGTGACAATTGTGATAATAAGGTTGAATCAATGTCTACATCTATAAAACAAATTTTAAGATCAAAGCCACTAATATCCAACTTCTATTTGATTTTGTTTCATCACAATTAACATCTCTCCATACACCACAATCATCTCCTCCCATGACATAAGTATTCCATCTTTATTAATCAAAACTAGTCTTAAAACTCAAAAGTGCTTTAGATTTGTCTCAAAAACATTTATAAACAAATAAAATGAAAATTACAGAAAAAATACAATAAAAATAAATATAAATATACTTATTTATTAAAGTAGTTAACTTTTATAAAGAATAATTAAATTTTTGCAATATTTTGTTTTATCATATTGAATTTAAAAAAAAAAATTGAACATTGCCGGTCTCTATACAAAAAATCTATATGCTTATAGACATCTCCATCCTCTCTACTGTCATGTATTTCATTTATAGCAACATAATATATTCCCTGTCTTCTATGAGAAGGAAAATATATAGGAATTGTCTTGTCTTGACTGCAAAGTGACTTTGAGCAGAACGTCCAACAACCATCCCTTTTTACCGAGACAACTGCCCCGCTACACTGTAAAACGAGCACCTAGGAAGTATCAATAATTTACAATTCCAAAATAAAAAACGTCCAAACTATTCATAGGATAGGGCATGGCTTGCGTATGTGGATGGGAACACAATTCGGCACTTTCGGGAGTATCCTATACCCTGAGAGCTACTATTTAAGATCTCTATGTTTCTCTTGCAGCCACTGGTTTAAGATCATATCACAGAGAAGCCCTGGTGTTGAGTATTGAATCTTTTGGAAGCTCTTTCCGAGTCATGATATGTCGGAGGAGGTTTCTAAGGAGGGGCTGTCCGCTAGCGAATGACAACATGCATTGGATGCGAGCTGGAACTCCTCAATCTGGACCTCTTTCAGATTTAGAATGTATGTTAGAAGAAACAAAATTAGAGTTAGCTGCAGGTCTGAAAATAGGCATTGCAAGAGCAGAAAATATTGAGATGAATAGTGAGATATGGTGTAGTCTTCCAGAAGAATTATTAATGCTAATTCTAGCTAATCTCTCCACTCTCATCAGTGGGAGATTCAGGGTTGTCTGTAAACAATGGAAGCATCTTCTTTCACCAGAAAAGGCCTTAATCCAATCAATTTCAGCAATTGTCCCCTTTTGCTCTTCTTCCGCTTTCCTCTTTGGTTGTTTCAGGCCCTCATGCTTGACCAAATATCTACTTGAAGATTGGTATCTACTTCAATCAGAACCTACTTGCTCTATGTACAAATTTTCATTGGATTTTTTGGAACAGGGGAGGGTCAATGTGTTGACTGTCTGCAAGAGCCTCCTTTGTTGTTCTAAGGACAAAACATCCACTTCATTTTGCATTTGCAACCCTGTTACCAGAACATGGATAATCCTTCCCCCTCCTACCCAACTTAAGAGATGGGATTTTATTGGATTGGCTTTTAATACGTCCACAAGGGTTTGCACCTTGGTCATAGGAATGAACCAAGGTAACAACAATATGGTGATGGAGATCTATGATTCAGAGACTAATAGATGGGCCAAATTGGAGATAACCAATCCACCCATATCAGTTTTTCCCACTGGGGAAGGGGTGTACTCTAGAGGAAAGTTTTATTGGATTAATAAGAGCAGGGTGGGCGAAATCAGGTGGGAGTTTAGGTTTGATGTTGTGGCATTCAATGTTGCGGAGAGAAGTTGGGATGTCATTAGACAGCCAGAGAGACAAGGACCAAAGATTGACTATTTTACTGATTGGGAATTAAGTGGCTGTGACGGAAATGTTGTTTTGGTGTACAATAAGGAGCTCTTATTATGGAAGTTGATTGAAGACGAAGACGAGGGCAAAATAAAATGCAGATGGTCAGAATTTCAGCCAATTCCGAGGAGCCTATGTGAAGAAGCATTGCATGGTCGGAACATTAATAATGATTTTAATGGCCCGATAATTTCTAGAAGAGTAGTTAAGAGGTGCAATTATCCACAGGTAGTGGTTAACAGTTGTGGGTGGCTTTCAGTATATCGGCCTGGAAATAAGTTGGTGTTTTTTAATGCAAAGGGAAGAATGATGAACAACATTGATGGTAGATTGCTGACAGTATTTGAACAGTCATATTTGATACCATTGCATGGTTATGAGCTCAACAATATTTGGTGGCCTTCTTAATCCATGTTTGATCTTCTCCATGAAGTTAACATGTCCTTGGTTGATGTAAAAGTTTTCCATAATTTCTTAATGCTGCAAGAAATTCTGGAATAACTAGCTTTTATCACCATATTCCTGTAAGTATGAATTCTCATCATTTGTTATATGCAATTCCTAGATAAATGTTCCATGGATTATCTAGTTTTTTTTTTTTTTTTTTGGGATTATCCAGTTATCTTGGTTTGAGCCATTTTAAGGCTTAAGCTAGGTGAGGTGGTGTAGCAACGAACTGTGTGTTAATTTTCAAAATGACATTTCTAACATCAAAAAAATTGAGAACTATATAAAAGCCTTTTGATGAGTACACCTTCCTAGTGAAAATTACTAAAGATCAATTTTGATGGAGCTAGAGAAACCCAGGAGAGGTTGGAAGTGAAAGGTTACTATGAGATTGCATGGGAAGTGCAATGTTAATTTACTCCAAAGACTTTGACCGCACAATAAACAATTTGGCAGAAGCAAAAGCCTTATTCTGAGGATTCCAATTGGTGATCTAAAGACAGTGGCTGAATCTACATTTGAAGGGGATTCAATGCAATGAAGAAGAAGTCATGTTAGAACTGGAAATTGAATCAAATCATTTTCCGACATCAGGATGTTGATAGATAGAAGTCAAGAAGTGTATCTCTAATCTTTTTCATACCCATCTTGAAGGAAATCTGGTTGTTGGTCATCTCTCTAATCTAGGGGTTAATCTCTCTGGCAGGGAGGGTCTTAAAGTCTTTGTGGGTTCATATTTTCAGAGGCACCATAGGCTCATTTCCCTTCTAATTAGGCATAAAAACCATGCTAAAGGATTATAAAGTGGGGTTAGGCAAAATGGAGGCCATCTCAACGCAAAAGTCCTTCCCTTGTTATTTCAGTTTTCCATTTTGGGATTTGCTCAGTTTTGTCTGCTGTGCTTCAAACCCGCACTTTGGTCATAGCACCTTGGCATGCTTTGGTTTGATTTCGTTTGAGTCATGGTTGGGTTTGACTACATTCTCAACTCTGGATTTCTGCTTTTATTTATCTTTCATTAAACTTAACTCTTGCTTTAGTTTCTCTTATTTGTGAGGTGTTTAAATTGGTTCTTTGCCTGTCTGCATTGTAGAAATTTGCTGTCCGTAGTATGGCTTCTAATCTATCACACTGTATGCTCTTTATGTTATTTCTGTATGTTCTTTACGTTATTTTGAATGGACCAGTAAGGGTTCAAATCTAGGACCTTCCGTTTATGCGTTCGGATGTTCTACCACTGAACTAGAGTAATCTTATTTTGTATGGACTAATTAGGATTTGAATAAATTTGAATAAAGGACCTCCAATTTGATTCTTTGCCTGTCTGCATTGTAGAAATTTGCTGTCCATAGTATGGCTTTTAATCTATCACACTGTATGCTCCTAATGTTATCTCTGTATGTTCCTTATGTTATTTTGAATGGACCAGTAAGGGTTCAAATCTAGGACCTTCCATTTATGTGTTGGGATGTTCTACCACTGAACTAGAGTAATCTTTTTTTGTATGGACTAGTTAGGATTTGAATAAAGGACCCCCAATGTATATATTGGAGTGCTCTATCACTGAGCTATTAGCTACCTTTCAACTAGCTTTTTTGATAGACTTCTTATGATGGTTTGGGTGTCGCTCATTTTCTCCAACAGATTACACAGTCCTGTCTTTGAACATTATGCTTGAAACTATACTCATGAAAACAACGTTGAGATAAACAAGTTGACTGATAATAGTTGAGACCTTTCTACTGAATCTTAAGGGACTATGGAGAGCTGAGTGGATTAGTTACAAAGAATGCAGATTCTAAAGGGTTGAGAGTTTCCAACCGATGATGACAAGTTGATCATCTCAGCTATAGAGATTGTGAGTGGGGAGATGTCTCAGTGAGCAGGCCAATGCTGTCTGGTTAGTTTGATAATGAAAATTGCCAATAGCAGACACAACGCTCATCACCAGCTTCATCTATGCTATAAGATTAGTAGGAAATGTATAAAGCACACAAATTGTTTGACAAAATGCTATAATGATGTTGGCTTTTGCATTGTAATGTGAGTAATGACTTATACCGACTTCAATATAATCACTGGTGCGAAGAGACTCAGGTGATTTTTAAGCAAACGTAATTGTAAATTCAAACTTAGCAAGCTTTTCTAGCATCATGCCACTACATGCTAAACTGGATGCTTTGGATCAGGGATTGTGCCAGTAGTTTGGTTTGTGTTAGGAAATTAAGGTTTACATATAATAAATTAGTTATTAGGTTAGTTGGGTGGGAAATTATTCCCCAGAGAATAATGGTTTTATAAAGCCAATGCATATGAATGTAATTTATCATCCCTAAATAATATAATTTTTTTTTATTATTGTTTTTATTGTTTAATAGCATGAAGTTTCCACAGTCCATGATCAATAAGTGCTGAGATTTCTGAATTGCAATTGTGTGATCTTTTTGCATCAAAATTTTGGATCATATTCCATGATCCATTATCAAGATGCTTTTATTGTTGTCCAACAATGATATAATCTGAACAATCTGCTCAGCACTCTTAACAGATTGATCGTAAATTCTTTTGTGTATCCAGAGCAAACTAGCAGGCTTTATTGATATTTGCTTGGTGGCATATCTTAGATTCACCGGCCAGCTACAGTTTGCTTGAATATTTTTGCCTACTTGGCACAGGAAATAGTTACTCTGTTAGCGTGACTTCATTGATCTAGTTACTGTTCACGGAAAATACTCTTAGCATTTGTTTGCTCCAGTTTTCGACTTTCTATGTAAATATGTTATAACAACTTCACTTCACTTTTTCTTAATTGACAAAAGCTTTAAGAAACCATACATCAAAAAAGCCATCGCTGGAAGTGCCCCAAACAGAAATGGCATTTCCAAGGTGTTAAAAACAACACAGCTTTAACAGCAATAGAGCTGTTCCAATAATAACAGAAGAATGTAAGAGTTTTTTTATTGGAAACAACTATGTGAGTTTTTTTAATCAATATTTGAGATCACATTCAATGGTCCACCATCAGGATGAGGAACAAATGATGACGGACCACTGAATGTGATCCGATACATTGATAACAAAATGAAAAAACCCACACAACTGTTTCACAAGAATCAATTTTACATTCTAATGAATTGTGGAAAGCTTGTCGGCTAATAACAGCAGAAGTAATGAAATAATCCCAAGTAGATACAGTCCAGCAACAAGAAGAAATTGAGTTCATTCTTCAATGATGGTGGTTCCACAGTTGCTCCCCATCTTGAAAGCCAATCCACGATCATTCGATTCATGTTCTGAATGTATTGCAGGTTTGAAGTGTTCAACTTTCCTTAATTTGTGAGCAGAGTTCCTCTATCATTCAACTATCTTGCAGAGTTGTTGATTGTTTTATTTTGAAGTCAAGGTTTGTTTGATTATTCTCTAGTTGCTGTAGCTTCTTCTTGATCTTGAACATTTGTTGTGCAAGCTGTATTGGCATTCGGAGATTTCTGAGGAAGGCAGGACAAATTAGAGACTCGAAGGAGTATGTTGGAGTAAAACTTTTGCATAACTCCCAAAGGAGTATTATATGTTAGAAAAACACACAATGCATCTATTTTTCAAAATATGTTCCAAAATATTCTTCCTAAATAATTCAGAAACTACTTTGTGCGAAGTATGAAGACCAAGAACAGCTTTTATTCATAAGAGTTTCTTACCAAAAATAGAATGCCATTATTGTATATAGCAGACCAAACCGATTTAATATTCTTGCAGCCCCAGAAAGTGCATTTTAAGGTTTCATTACAACGATGGATTGGGAAACAAATGGGAACGGTAAAATAAAAATCAGATGTGGTCTCCAACTGGAAGCTTGTGATGGTGTGGCTTCCAAGCAACCATTTGTGACATATCATCAGCTTTAGATTTCCACAGGGTTCTGCTGAGGTCTGCCACTTAGTCTCTTTGAATTTGCAACTCCACTTAGCATCAAGTCTTTGTTCTAATGATTACTTAGAAAGGAGTTGTCGATATAAGCACTTGAGAGGAAGCCGATCAAATCTTGGGCCACATTTAGTCCTTAACAAAGTTGTGGGCACCAGTGTAGGCATTTCGGTGAGTAGGGATTCATCAACCAGGTCTATAATTTTTGTCATAGCATTTTTTCTGAAGCACTCAACTGGAATAAGGATTTGAGCTCTTCCATCACAGATTGGAAGGATGCCAAAGATCTCTGAATTGTTGAATTCCTTTCTTGAGAGCAAGAGGTTGATAATTTCTTAGAACAAGTCTAATCAATTAGATGGAAGAGGTGGGGAAGCTAAGTCCATTTCGCAGTGATGACACTTCTATTCCAGTATCCAAGAAATTTCTTGTCCCACCTTATAAAATTGAAGGGAGGAGAGGTTAAGAGTTGAAATGGGGTGTAATCAGCAACTTGTTATTTATTTTAACTAAATTCCACTGTCCGTTAGATATAGCTATAAAGATCCAGTGTCTAACTAGGATTTTCCCAAGTTCATTTCCATTTAGAATCTTGATTAACTATTTCACAATCAAACATTTACCTTACATCCATGGATCCATGATTCTTGTTGGAAAACAGGGTGTTGTACATTGGAATTATTTTAATTGTAAAATAAATATTTATTTGTGACACATCTTTGGAGATGTGATTAGTTACATTAAATATTTATTTTAGTTCACTTGTAAAATTATAATCTAACTAATGTTACATATTTTATGTTTGAATTGCACATTGGCAAAATGTTTAATATTAAGAAAATTTAGGATCAAAAAATAAATGATGGCATCAATGATTTGTGCTCTCATGTTTTTGAGACATATGGTCTAGCAAATTCCACTTGATGGTTTTGTGAGAGCTTGATTCTATAAAAGTAAACACATATTCAATGGTCGAGGTCGACTATCATTTATATTGAGCTCTCTTGTAGAGTGTATATGTAAAACATGAAATGAGATGTGTGGATGTATGACTACGCATTGTGCCTAGACACATGGAAGATGCATTGGTGGAGCTTAATGTTTTAGAAGCATTCATGGAGACTTTGTAAGCGTATTGCTGAAGAATATATTGAGTGTAAATATTTCTGGAGGCTGGATTCTTCACTCAAAAGTTGCATATTGTGTGGAATCTTGTGGCATGTCTTTGATATTTTTAATGGGATTATTCAATAAATTTGTATGCGTATTTTTCTTTCATAAGGTTATGTAAAAAATGGTTTGATCAACCAGATAATTTATTAACAAGTGGTCACCATGTTGATTTCCCATGCTTGAAGGTGAACTGCATTGTAGTCCAAAGGTTGGGAGGCGAGCTCCCATTGGTCTCGGAAAAATAATTTTTGGTTCTATTATGTGCAGGTGTTCATATTTTGTGGAGTAATCTGGTTATTTGGAGGTCATTTCATCTGATCATTGATAATGTCACATCCAAGCTGTGTAACAACCCTAGAGAAGGGTTCTTGTAGTAGTAATAGTGTTGGGATGGACGATTCTGTTTGGGGAGGAAGCTTACTCAAATTCTCTGTAAATGCTATTTAATAATTGGTGTAGATTAATGTGCAAAAAATGGTATGAGCAATTATTTGGTTCAATGGTAGTACTAATTGTTGTAAGATTACATGTTCTGGAGTGATTGTCTTATTTTACTTGAAAAATAAACTAGCTGTAAGGCATGGAATGCTGTGATAGACATTATTTAGTTGCACTTTTGTATCATGAGAGAAAATCTATGTATTTTGGTAAATGGTTAGACCGAATACTGCTGTTATGAATTTTAAGAAAAATAAAAATAAACAAAAACTCATATTCCGAGCATTCTATATGGGCTGTTGTATGGAAATATAATATAGGATATATTGTTGATAAAGATTTGCTCTATGAAACGACCACAGTTTCTGTATTGAGCCATATTCTGTCTTGTTCAAAATATCAGAAAAGTTAAGATGCATTACACTCAGCTATTGCTAAGAAAGAAATCTATTAGTGGCTTGAGTTTGCAGTCTTAAGAAAAATGAATTACTTCTATGAATCCCTTAAGTTATCCCTTTCTGGTTTGCATAAAATAAAATATATAAAAATCTACAATGATGTGTTTCATGCACTTCCCTGGACGGAAACAATACAAATCTGATATGTCTTGATGTTCAGATTTCATGACAAATTTGTAACATATGAATCGAGGCAATAATATTTCATCTCCTCATTATTAGAATAATAATATCTATCAGTTGCAAACCCTGAGGGGAGGCTTACGGCGCATATTTAGGACATAAAATATCATTGTTGTCAAAAGGGGAAGCAAAGCTTTATTTCGATGAACACAGAAGAACGCGGGTATTCTCCCTACAATACTACATGTCAACGGAGTTGGGCGGATTTTTTATGATCGATTTTTATTCCGGTGTATTGTATGCTTTGATGTATTCTGCGATATTATCGCTTTTTGTTGTAGAGTTTGCGGGGAGGAATTGCAGGTGACTGAGTAAATTTGAGATCTAAATCTTAATAATTATTGTTTTTTCAATTGCTTACTGTTTAAAAATGAAATTGGACAAATTAATTGCAGGTTGAAAAACATGAATTTTTGCATTTTGTTGTATTAAAGTGTGGAGTTCGTGGATAGGAGTTGCCGATGGGGATAGGAAAGGAAGGAGCGGAAAGGAAAGGTCCTTTTATAGTCCACCCAACAAACAAGATATTCAAGTGACGGGATGAGTAACAATTGGAATCAATTATAAGTATTTATGATTTTGGGTTGTTACTTGTATAGGATGTAAAACCACTTTGTGGGTTGTAGGTTGCAAAACGCTTTGTGTTTTGAAACTACAAATTTTTAAGCACTAAGAATGTAATGAATTGTAGAAATGTATAGTTACTAGCAATCGCACCTTGGTGTGCAATGGGTATGCCGAAGAGGTGTGGAAGGTCATTTAGGAAAAGGGCATTTAGCAAATTATGTTGTTTGTGTAACAAAAATCTCAATAGAGAAGTGATAACTTCAAATCAATTATATATCCACTTACACTAACTTTATATATTAATTGATATTTTAAATTTAATCTCTTATGTGCGACATCCTTGGAATGAACAAAAATAAATAAAGAGTTGTTATATATATAAAAAATACTTACTCTCTCTATATGTCTCTCTTCCTCTTTGCATCACCCTTTCTTCCTCTTTTGCTCCTATCATATCCTTCTCTCTTCTATCTCCTATATAAAGAGAGATTATTTTTTATGTGTATTTATAATGTGTAGACCATTTGATTGCACTTTAAGTAGTGTAAGCTTCATGTTTTCATGTCTTCCCACCTAAAACTTGATGAGAAAAGTTCATAGTGTATGACATGCAAAGCTTGTAAGAATATGAGTATGTCCATGTGGAGATGCATAGACCGATTAGTAGTCGTTACATCAACAAGAATGTTGACATAGGTTGACACCTAGTATGGTGGCTATATCTTTGATAAATCTTGGACCAATGATAATAGTTCTAATGAAATATTGAATTATTTGCAATAAAGATGTATGCCATGATTTTTTCACATCTGCACTATCTTTTAGTTCCTTTATTCCCTTATCCTTCTCAAGTGAGGGATCAAAACATTAAATGAAGAGATAATTTGTCAAAGAAAATTTTGCATAACCACTTGAAAAGTTAGAGCGAAGGACAACAATATTATCCAAAAAAAATCATATATATCAATGATTTCATAAATAAGTGTACTTTCCTTATATTATAAAGTAGATTGATAGGTTTCAACGAGAGTTACTATTAAATATTTTTTTATTGTTTGTATAGATTAGTAGAATGAGTTGCAACACCAATTAACCAACTCCAAGTGCCACCTATTGGATTCGAGTTCATAGAGCAGATTATTTGATTGCACTTTAAGTAGTGCATGTGTCATTCAAAAAACTTCATTATTCTTTGTGAGAAAAAGTGTTATATGAACTCCTTTGTAGCTAATGCATTGATAAGGACCTCAATAGAGGTTAACATAGACTTTATTTTACCAAAGCATTTTTAGTGTTAAGTTATGTTACATCATACATTCCGCTTGATACTAATACAATTTTGTAATGGTAAAAATGAGCCTTTATTTCGTAATAACATGAAATGTTCATAATTTTTAGTATTCTAAATTCTAGTTCACTGGTGTCTCAATAGAGATGTAGTGGAAAATTATTATGTATCAAAATCAAACTTATTTAAGTAGTGGCCATGGAAGTAGATCTAAGTTTTTATTTTGAATAGAAGGTGTTTCTTTGCTGGAAATGACATATTATTTTTGTTTGGTCTGTTGTTATTAAAATACATGCAATTAGAGAGGGGAATATCAAACTAAAGATAGAGCATTAGAGAGAGAGATGAAAAAGGTATAGAGAGAAAGAGAGATGGATAAAAGAGGTAGAGAGAGATGGGGTGAGAGAAAAAGAGAAATAAAGATGTAAAGAGAGAAATTTGGAGAGAGGGAGATTGAGAGGGAGATTGATAGAGATAAATTTAGAGAAAGAGAGATAGAGAGGGAGAGATAGAGATGTGTAAAGGGAGATTGGTAGAGAGTAATAAAGAGAGAGACGATGCATGAGAGAGAATTAGGGGCTCAAATCCCCACCACCCCTCCTCATTCCTTCCTCTCAATAATAATTATGAAATCAACGAAAGAGCCAAACTGAAGTTGCAAGCTCAACTATGAGGTGGAGGAGGAGCATTCCCATTGTAAATGTGAGGATGCAAATTATGAGGTGAGATTGCAACTAATTTCAACTGTGAACACCTCCATACAATATGTTTAATTAGAGGATTATAGTGGAACCAGATTGCCCAGTGGTGAGATATGTTGAGCGGGTTGAAAGCTTCTTATAATTACAAGGTTGTTTACATTACAATCGTCGCAAGTTATAGAATGTCCCAAGAAAAAATAAGAGGGCTTGCATGAAGCTAAAACTGACTGAAATGATTCTAGGAGGGGGATTGTGATTATGTACTATCTATGCAGCCAACAAGATGCACATTTGACTGTATTTATTAATTAATTGAAAATAAAAAGTGAATTCCCTGTGATTACACCACTACCTAAGATAAATAATTTATTTTTTCAAAAAAGATAATGTGACCATTTATGGAGAGAAAAACAAGGGAATTTCATGCAAGATATTGTTAAACCACAAACATTTCACGATTGAACTCAATGGCGAGAGTGTGGATAGAAATGTTGTCTCCAAAGGTAGCAACACAACCCTAGATGTTTTTATCGATAGAAAAAGGACCCTCTTCCATGTATTGCAACGTGATAATATCATACTCATCATCACTATGGGGTGTGCATCTGGTCCAAGAGTGATGATGAGTTGTGGTAAGTACACGAGTCAGGGTAAGTATGAATTAGGTGTAGTATTTGAAGTGCCTTGTAATGAAATTTTTATCAATAATAATGGATACATTCAATGTCTTCCAAAATTACCAAGAATGACATGTGTCAAAAACGATATGCATTATGAATTCCAATTATTGTATTCAAGTGCTCTTACTTTAATATTAAATATGAAACCATTTTTATGTTATTCAACTTGGCCATTGTCCCAATGATCTAATTCCACCTACGCACTCTATAGTATGAAAGAGTTGTGGAGGTGATGGAAGCAGTAAAAGCAAGATGCTTGTTGGGTTAATAATCGAGGCCTTCACTTCCCCACCATTCGCCACTATTTCAATCCTTTGCAACTCAAGCTAAGAGAACAAGGAGGTGAGCACCCTGCATCTGGCTAAATTGGCATTGGGTTAAATGTGGTATGGATCACAAAGAGAACAGGGAGGTGAGGGGCTAAATTGGCATTGGGTTAAATGTGGTATGGATCACAAACAGAAGGGAGGCTACAGTTGAAGCACGAAGGGAACAACTCGTAGTTTGCCACTCATTATTAACTATGAAGGAGATAGCGTGTGGTGGAATACTATAGAAGACAACGTACGAACACAATCCTTGCATGACATAAAAACACGTTGCTTCATCTGCTTCCGTCAGATTGTGTTACATTTCTTAAGAGGATTAGTGGAATCTCTTTTCCCTCCACCTCCAAATTTTAAAATTTTAAATATGAGAAAAAAAAGTTTCAATTATTGGAATGAGTGATCTTATTAAATAGATTTTCAGAGTCCATTCTTTCATTATAATATTGCGGAGATTAGGTGGCCTGTCAAGTAAATTATGGTCCAAATGAGCCCCACAATTTTTTTGTATTTCAATTCAAGTTTCCACCCATTATTTGATTTGTTATGGTGAACATTACATCTATGTTATCCAAAAACGAGAAACTAAAACTGCACCAACAATGACAATGTGAAAGTTGCTATAAAAAATAGATATTTTATATTATACATTTTCAAAAATGTAAATATAGAAACTATAAACATAAATATAAAAATATATTGTTTACAAAAAACAAAAATTATAAAGGACCATAATGGGCCGTATTAAAGAGATTTGAAGCTGCTATGGATGTCCATGATTTCACTTTGGATGAATGCTTCATTTTAGAGATCTTGAGAGTGTTGAGTACTGGACAGTGGCGGCAACAACAGTAGGAGGAACAATGCCACCATATGTTCAACACAAACAAGGTCAAATCATGTTAATTTGATGTGCTAAGTGATTTTCTAATGCTTGAAGATCAAATCCCCATTACGGTCCTTCATAATTTTTTATTTTCTACGTAAGTGTCAATCCCCAAACAATGTAGATTTGGTTTTAAAATAAAGAGAACTTTCTAATATCACTGGCGAAGAAGGTAAAAGGCTAACATAATCACAAAAAAAATTGTTCACTTTTATGGAAAATGGAGAACTCCCAAGCAACGACAAGAAATGGAACGACGGGCCTAGAAACGGCCTAGACCTGCCTTCTCTTATTGCTATTACAAATACTTAACAATTTCCCATAAATTTACTTTCAATGAGGTACTGGAATTTCGTATATGAACACACACAAAGGTTGGGTTTCTGAATTCTTCTTATAAGGACTTTGAAAGAACAGCGTTGAAAGGAAGAAAGCAGCGGTGGTTGAAGCCTAGGAGATTATGGTGGGTGGAATTGGATTGAAAGTTTTATGCACTGTCATAGTCAATGTTTCTTGTGTATCCTGCACAAATTCTATATTGAATTATAATGGTGTGGGTATAAATGGATTTAGAGCAGAACTGGTGCATATTGATTCTCCACTCATCTCTACGCATAACATCACTTGGACACAACAGCTGCAACGAGCAGTGTAACGAAGCAAGCATAGGTTGTAGAGCTTCAATACAAAGACCAAGGCAATAGATTTGGAATCAGATGTGAACAGAGGCAAAGGGGAATTTGTGATGAAACTGGAAAACCGCATGCCAAGCGTAGCCGTGGCAGGGATTGTGGACATGGAAGTGACTTGACATGAACACAGTGCAAGCCCTGCTCCACCTGCTTTGCAATGTCCACCCCCATTTTGACCCTTCTCTGTCATCCTCTTACAGAAAACTCCCCTATTCTGACACCCTCTGCTATGCCCAAGCTCTTCCCGAATTATCCTGCAAATCCATCGGTTGCGAGTACACCTACACATACAACGATTTCTCCATCACTGTGGGAATCCTCTCCTCTGAGACCTTCATTTGCGGAGTGATGATGAGTTGGGGAGTATTACATGAGTTGGGCTTGAGAGCGAGAAGTTTAAGCTCCTGGACCAGATGCATCAAGACAAGGGGCATAAAGATTCTTTATGATTCTGTCAATTTCCTCTTTTTCATGGGGCGTAGCAGACTCGTAGGCGTGAAGAAAGCATGTGACTATCTTAGCGCAGGTCTGTTGCAGTAACATTGGGACTCATCCGCATGGCCTTTTGCAAGGCCGTGAAGATATAGAGAAATTTGAACCGTCCAAAGGTCGCGATTAATTCAATCATCTTGCAACGTTATAATAGACTGTCAACCATTGATTTCAAAATTTAGCCAGTTCATTTCATATAGGTAATGCCATCGGCATAACTTCGGCGTAAATATGTAATCTTTTTATTATGCTGCCATCCAATGCAAAATTAACTGCAAGTTACATCGTCACCCAAGGCAAAATTAACTGCAAGTTAAGCCTAAATTAAATGCAAGACGCTAGGAATGTTTTGATCTGCATTAAACAATCTATGGCTACCATTTACCACACTGTCAACCAAGGTCTCTCGGTGCTTATAAACCATTGATTGACAATTTGAGCTCTGAAAGCTCAAATAGGGGCACGCCTTCGGCATAATGAGTGTCTTAAAAAAAATAGGAGGTTTTCAAAAAGATGGTGTGTTTTTAACCTATAGTTTATGGCATACGGTAATTTTGAGAGGACACATTCCATAGTACACATGTTGCTTGCTACAAAAATTTCCAGGCTACAAAACACACTTCTCCTTTTAACCTATAGTTCACAGCAATCCCAACCCCTGTGGTTTTGATTTGTGTATATGGAGGTTTGTAATTTGAATAGAAACAACACCATTAATGCTTGTATAGGGAAAATACAATATAGTTATCCTTGGTTGAGGATTCAAAACATGCGAGTGTTTTGGATACCCTATCAAATGTGGGTTACAAAACATGTCATGTTTTGAAAGCTGCAATTTTTTGTACTGAATACATTGTTGTTAAATGGTGTTGTTATTTCAAATGTAGACAAACATATGTATAGTTATAGATATCTTATTACAAATAAAAGCTTTAGAAACATATCTTTTTATTATCTGCACTTTATATAATAGGGCAATCTTCAGAGTATATATTGTGCAAAACATACAATGTGTTTTAACCTATAGTTCACAATGATGCTCGCAATGCATGTGATTTTGATTTTCTTATATTGATGTCTACAATTCAAATAGAAACAAGACCATTATTTTTGGAATTGGAAAAATGCAATATAGTTCTCCTTGGTAGAGGATATAAAATGAGATTTTTTTTGGATACCTTGTCAAATGTAGCTTACTAAACATGCCATGTTTTGAAACCTGCAATTTTTCATACCCAACACATAGTTTTCAAATGTTGTTATTTTAAATGTAGATAGATATATGTATAGTTATTGATGTTTTATAAAAAAATAGAGGTTTCAAAACATGTTTTTATTAAACTACACTTTATATAATAGGACAACCTACATAGTACACAGTGTGTGTTTTAAGTTACATTTCACAACGACGCCAACCTTTGTGGTTATGATCCATGTATATCAAGGTCTACAATTCAAATAACAACATCATTATTGTTGGTATTGGAAAATACAATACAATTCTCATCGGTTGAAGATTCAAAACAATGTGTTTTGGAAACCTTGTCAAATGCAAGTTAAAAAACACACCATGTTTTGAAACCTGCAAATTGTGATACTCAACACATAGTTGTCAAATATTGTTTTTATTTGAAATGTAAACAAGACATATGTATAGTTATGGATGTATAATAACAAATAGGAGCTTTCAAAACATTTTTTTTTTGTTAACCCGCACTTTATATAATGAGACAACCTTCACAACACACACTATACAAAACACAATGTGTGTTTTAAGCTGCAATTTGAACACAATGATGCCAACCCCTGTGGTTATCATCTATGTATATCTTGGTCTTCAATTCAAATAGAAAAATCATTATTGTTCATACTAAGAAAATGCAACACACTTCTCATTGGTTGAGGATTAAAATCACGGTGTGTTTTGGAAGCCCCGACAAATGTAGGTTACAAAACTTGCAATGTTTTGAAACTTGCAAATTGTGATACTCAACACACAATTGCCAAATTTTGTTATTTGAAATGTATACAAGACATATGTATAGTTATGGATGTATTATAACAAATAGGAGCTTTCCAAACATGTTGTCTTTGTTAACCTACACTTTATATAATGGGGCAACCTTCACAGTATACATTGTGCAAAACAAACTACGTGTTTTAAGTTGTAGTTCACGACATCGACCCCTATGGTTATCATTTGTGTATATCCAGGTCTGCAATTCAAATAGCATCATTATTGTTAGTACTGGGAAAACAAAATACACTTCTTGTCGGTTGAGGATTCAAATAATGACATGTTTTGGAAATCCTATCAAATGCAGGTTAAAAAATATGTCATGTTTTGAAACCTATAATTTTTCATACCCAACACATAGTTGTCAAATGTTGTTGTTATCTGAAATGTAGACAAGACATACATATAGTTATGTATGTATTATAACAAATAAGATCTTTCCAAACATGATGTATTTGTTAACCTACACTTTATATAATGGGGAAACCTTCACAATACACACTGTGTAAAACACTCTACGTGTTTTAAGTTGTAGTTCACAATGAAGCCAACCCCTATGGTTATCATCTATGTATATTTAGGTCTACAATTCAAAAAGAAACAACATCATTATTGTTGATACTAATAAAATACAATATGATTCTCATCAATTGAGGATTCAAAGCACGACGTGTTTTGAAAACCCTCTCAAATGCAAGTTACAAAACATGCCATGTTTTGAAACTTGCAATTTCTCATACCCAACACACAATTGTCAAATGTTATTTAAATTGAGACAATACATATGTATAGTTATTGATGTATTATAACAAATAGTTTCTTTTCAAACATGATGTGTTTGTTAACCTACACTTTATATGATGGGGAAACCTTCATAGTACACATTGTGTGTTTTTAGGATGCAATTCACAACTATGCCAACCCCTGTGGTTATCATTTGTGTATATCTCAGTCTGCAATTCAAATAACATCATTATTGTTGGTATTAGGAAAAAACAATACACTTCTAAACAATTGAGGATTCAAAGAACAATGTGTTTTGGAAACCCTGTCAAATGTAGGTTACAAAACACACCATGTTTTGAAACTTGCAAGTTGTGATACTCAACACACAATTGTCAAATGTTGTTATTTGAAATGTAGACAAGGCATATGTATAGTTTTGTATCTATTATAACAAATAGTAGTTTACCAAACATGTTTTCTTTGTTAACCTCCACTTTATATAATGGGGAAACCTTCATAGTACACACTGTGCAAAACACACTACATGTTTTAAGCTACAGTTCACAACTACAACAACCCCTGTGGTTATCATTTGTGTATATCCAAGTCTACAATTCAAATAGCAACAACATCATTATTGTTGGTATTGGGAAAATAAAATACATTTCTCATTGTTTGAGGATTCAAATAATGATGTGTTTTGGAAACTCTATCAAATGCAAGTTAGAAAACATGCCATGTTTTGAAACCTGCAGTTTCTTAGACCCAACACATAATTGTCAAATTTTGTTGTTATTTGAAATGTAGACAAGACATACGTATAATTATGGATGTATTATAACAAATAGGAGCTTTCCAAACATATTTTCTTTTTTAACCTACACTTTATATAATAGGACAACCTTCACAGTACACACTGTGCAAAACACACTTAAGCTGCAGTTCACAATAATGCCAACCCCTGTGGTTATCATCCATGTATACCTAGGTATATAATTCAAATAACAACATCATTATTGAACTGGTACTGGGAAAATACAATACACTTCTTAGTGGTTGAGGATTCAAAGCGCGGTTTGTTTTGGAAACCATGTCAAGTGCAGGTACAAAACATGCCATGATTTGAAACTTGCAACTTATCATACCCAACACGTGCAGTTGTCAAATATTGTTGTTTGAAATGTAGACAAGGCATATGTATAGTTATGGATTTCTTATAACAAATAGGAGCTTTTAAAACAAGTTGTCTTTGTCAACCTACACTTTATATAATGGAGCAACCTTCATAGTACACACAGTGTATATTTTTGAAGCTAAAGTTCACAACAACACCAACCCTTGTGGCTATCATTTATGTATATACAGGTCTTCAATTCAAATAGAAATGCCTCTTCATACTAGCATAAGTTAACCTTTAGAGAACACACTTCATACTACACACGCTACATGCTATAACAAATTATTGACAATTAGATATGATTGTATGAAAAAATATAGGTCAAAATACACAATATGGTTTTTAAGCTGCATGTCTTTAGTTTATTATTGTAATATATTTGAAATTTACTTGCTTAGTTGATTTATAATTTGTAAGAAATATGTAAAAAATATGGTACTAAATTGAGATTGCTTGCATTGATGAAACAGATGGTTGTGATTCAATGTTATCTAAAATGCGTTGGATTTCATATTTTTTCCTTGGTATAATGGAGCTATGTGTAGCCATGACTCATCCCCATTCTAAGAATGATTCAGTCTAGCGAAGGAAAGTAAAATTGTCAACTTTTTGTAATAGCGAGATGACCTAGATAAAAGAAAAACATGACTTTAAATTTTAATTTTTTGAATGTTTGAATGAGTTATCTTCATAGTCTATTAGAAAAGTTGGGTCATGTTAATTTCTACCCTTATCATTGTTTATTATAAAATTTTCATTTAATGTAATTAGGTTTGGAATGTTTCATTATCCATTATATATGGTTAATATTTGTTTGGCTATAGTCATGGTATGACTGTAAATGTACTTCAAAAAATTTCTATTACAATAAATAGGCGAGGTCCCTCACCCCTCAGTTAATTATATAGGAAAAAATGGTAGTGTAAGTGAATATGTTTACATGGAATGAGGTAGGAAGAATGAGAATAGCTCACATTTTCATTGAAACTTCCCTTGATGTGATGTTTTCATTTTATTATAAATAATTTATGTATTGTTATAAAGGAAAGGGTTTACTTATAGAGTCCATGAATTTGTTTTAGGATTCATTGTTATGAGGTATTAAATAAATGGTTGATTGTAGACTAATTTAGTGCAATAGGGCTGAATTTGATTGGAAACACAAATGTTAATGTAGGTGTAAGAAGAAAGTTACACAAATTTATATGCAAACAAGACATTGTGTAAAACAAGAAGTTACAAATTTACACATGTACCACAACCAACATGTCTTTCAATATCATGTATTATGTCATGCATTTGTACACGATTTTTTTTTTTTTTGCACGTTATGATTTTAGGCTACACACAAAGTTGCAAATTGAACTACACATTGTGTTGTTCAATTTGCATAAGTTTCGTTCTTGTTGTGTAAGATGTTCTTTTCCTGATCATTTCAAGTTATGTTAAAGGATGGTTGGATTTGACAAACTTCCTTTGTAGGTAAAAAAGGTATGTGCACGCCAAATAAATTGAACTCTTCATATGATGTTGATGTAGGGCTGTGATTTTTCTTTCATTGTGTATGTCATGTTGCAAGTTGAACTACATAGTGTGTTGTTCAACCCACACAAGGTTACATCATGCTTTCTAAGATGTGTTACACATTTATGCCTAACCTAATTCACTCAATTACTAATTCATTATTTTATCAATAGATACAAACAACGTGTTATTTTTTTGAGGTTGGTGGGAGAAATGCAAGCATATTTTGTGTCATTTGAGGTTATCACCAAGATTTTGGTTGACTTCTTAACCATTATTCTCACATAACAGATACACATGCCACAACCAACATGTCTTTCAATATTTTGTAATTTTTAATGTGTCTATACAAGTAATTACATATCAATATGCACATTACAATCTCAAGCTATATACAAGGTTGCAGGTTGAACTACACATTGTGTTTTTCAACCTACACAACTTTAGTCAATGTTTTGTAAAATGTGTTTTTCCTCCTCTTTTCAAGTCACCTCAAAAGAATGGTTGGATTTCACAACCTTGCCCCTCAAGTAAAATAAGTATGTGCACCCCAAATAAATTGAACTCTTCATTTTATGTTGATGTAGAACTACAATTTACTTTCATTGTGTATATCCACTTGCAAGTTGAACTACACAGTGTGTTTTTTAACCTGCATTAGCTTACATCATGCAAGGATTTATTTCATATCTATGCCTATCTTAATTCACCTAATTATTGGTACATAATTTTATCAATAGATGCAAATGATGTGTTATTTGTTTGACATTGTGGCAACAATTCAAGCACATTTTTTTATCATTTGAGGTTTTCACCAAGGTTTTAATTGACTTCTTAACATTTATTCTCACACAAAAGATACATAAATTCACCACGACCAATGTGTGTTGCAATATTGGTATTTTTTCATGTATTTGTACAAGTAATGACATATCAATATGCACATCATAATTTTAGGATTATATACAAAGTTGTAAGTTGAACTACACATTGTGTTGTTCAACCTACACAACTTTAGTTCATGCTTTATAAGATGTGTTTTTCCTATTCATTTCATGTTATCTCAAATGAATGGTTGAATTTCACAACCTTCCTCCTTAGGTAAAAGAGTTATGTGCACCCCAAATAAATTGGATTCTTCATTGAATGTTGATGTAGGGATGCAATGTTTCTTTCATTGTGTATATCCACTTGTAGATTGAACTACACGCTATTCTTTTCAACTTGCATTGACTTACATCTTGGTTCCTAGGATTTGTTTCACATTTATGAATATCTTAATTCACTCAATTATTAATTCAGTATTTTATCAATAGATGTAAACAACATGTTCTGTCTTGATGTCGATGGCAAAAATGCAAACACATTTTTTGTCATTCGATATTTTCACCAAGGTTTTAGTTGACTTCTTAACCTTTCTTTTCACATAACAAATACACACATGGAACACAAGCAACCTGTCTTATATTATTATGTATTTTTTCATGCATCTTAACAAGTAATGACATATCAATATGCACGTTACAATTTTAGGCTATTTACAAAGTTACAAGTTGAACTACACATTATGTTGTTCAACTTGCACAAATTTAGTTCATGCTTTGTAAGATGTGTTTTTCTTGATCATTTCATGTTACCACAAAGGAATGGTTAGATTTCACAACCTTCCTCCTTAGGTAAAAGAGGTATGGGCACCCCAAATAAATTGAACTCTTCATTGAATTTTGATGTAGGGTTGTGATTTTGTTTTCATTATGTATGTCCACTTGCAAGTTGAACTACACACTGTTCTTTTCAACTTGCATTAGCTTACATCCTAGTTCCTAGGGTTTGTTTCATGTTTATTACTATCTTAATTCACTCAATTATTGATTCATTATTTTATCAATAGATACAAACATGTTCTGTATTTGACGTTGGTGACAGTAATGCAAACAAATATTTTGTCATTTAAGGTTTTCACCAAGGTTTTGGTTAACTTCTTAACCTTTCTTCTTACATAATAGATACAAACATGCACCACAACCAATCCCTTACATTATTATGTATTTTTTCATGCATTTGTACAAGTAATGACATATCAATATGCATGTTACAATTTTAGGCTATTTACAAATTTGAGGTTGAACTACACATCGTGTTGTTCAACCTACACAACTTTAATTCATGCTTTGTAAAATGTGCTTTTCCTACTCATTTCATGTTACCTCAAAGCAATGGTTGGATTTCACAACCTTCCTCCTTAGGTAAAAGAGGTATGTTCACCCCAAATAAATTGAACTCTTTGAATTGAATGTCGATGTAGGGATGCGATTTTACTTTCATTGTGTATGCCCACTTGCAAGTTGAGCTACACATTGTGCTTCTCAACCTAAATTATCTTACATCACGGGCCCTAGGATTTATTTCACATTTATGACTATCTTAATTCACTCAATTATCAATTCATTAGTTTTTCAACAAATGCAAACAACATGCTATTTTTTTAAGGTTGGTTGCAACAATGTAATCACATTTTTTGTTAGAAAAGGAAGAATTTCTTTTGTTTTTCACTATCATTTGTAATTTAAGATTTTTTTCCTTTCTAGGTCTTATATAGGATGGGGAGATGATGGAAATTGAAAATTTTATTTAGGATTTGGAAGTCCAAGATGTAGGGGATTGAGTGTCATTTTTCCTCTCACAATTTAAACTGGACTCTAATTGGTGTGGAGGATGACAAAGTCATTGACCTTCTTGTAGCAATTCCTCTTCACAAACTTGATGCTTTCCTTCTAGGGAAGCTTTACTTGAAAGTACAAAATCTTTATTTGTCTACATGAGCAATAGAGTGAATGAGATCATGAAGTACATATATCATACCACAAATATGTATTCGTGGTTTGTAGGTTTCAACATTCATGTGTATGTTTTTACATGATATGTTTTTTGTTGCTTATAGGTAATAAGATGATGGTTTCTTTGCAGCTACTAGTGTGCATTTAGTCCTAATGACCATAGGAACAAGCCTCCAACAAAGCAAAGAGTACATTTTTTATATAAAAAAATAGGTTGTCAATGCCACTTATATGCAAAAGGTTATGTACAATAGACTAGATGTAGTGTATTTGATTTTTAATGAAATGGTTCATGTTGATGTGAATGCTGAATTTTTTTATGGCTTGGATGACACTAGCACGTAGTTGCATTCTCAATTTTCCTTGAATCTATCTGCATAATACAAAAAGCTATATTGAAATTCTTTTGCTAATGGATGTGAGTGTGGATTCTATAATGGATAGGTACCTAACAAATCCTTTTTTTTTTGGCATGTTGAGTAAGAGACAAATTCTTAACCAGGAAGGATGTAATGAACACTTCGAGAAGAGTGCATTATATCCACTCTCATAAACATGCTAATGAAGCTACTAGCATTCTAATGTAGCATGTATATGGAAAGGAAAAAATATTTTACTTTTAATGGCCTCATGGAACCACCATGCCTTTCATTATGGGGATTCAACTTGAGATAATGGTTCAGCACTCCCATGATTCAATCATCTCAATGGATTCCATGTTTGCCACAAACAAATATGGGGTGATATTTTAGAAAGACAAAATAATACTTTCTTTGTATTTTAAACAATCTTATTGGATATATATGTGATACTGATTATGTTAACTTGTTATTTTTATAGTACCAATTATATACTTTTCTCATTTTTGATGATAAATAGAGTAGCATGCCCATTGCATGGGAAGTGTCCTCACAAAACAAAATTGAGGACATTTATGGCTTGCTAGAAGAGGTGCAAAGATGTGGAAAAGAAGCCAAAAATGATTGGAGAATCAATACTTTGTTGATTGATGATGCCAATGCAAAAATTCAAGCCATATAGTACAAGTGCATGTTTTGGTTGATTTGTATCCCTTTCTCATGTTATTGTCTTTTTAAATTCCACTTCGTCATATGAATTAGATATTAAAAATTTCCTACATAATTTATATCAAGGTTATTTAAGGATGCCATCTTCTCCTATGCATCTAGCATGTTTGTAGGGCTTGGCTGAAGAACACACATAATTATGCAGCCAAGGAGAGGGCACTGTTGATATTTTAGAAACTTGGGATGATCACGATGGTCATGGATGATAGCAATGTGATCATGCTTAAGCCCTTGAATGATTTATTTGAATGATGGTTACCCATATTACATTATGTTTTACTTTTTTTTTTCTTTAAATTTACAACCATGCGGGTAAAAAACTTTAGACAATTCCCACATGCTAACCAAGATATAAATGTTGACATCGAGTCATACAATTGCACCCTCAAACTTGATACTATGTGATCAAAAAATGAAATGCACAAGGTTAATGGACCATTTATTTTGTACCCTTGTGTATCTAGAATGAAACCATTCTATAGGAAAAAGAAAAAGTTGCAGCATTTTGGTTTTCTAACAAACTATAAGATGCAACATATTCAATCCAATCTAGAGAGGGCAAAAGTAATTCCTGATTATGATTGTGTTCCAAATGGCTCACATCTTGGATAGCACTAGGTCAAAATTTAGAGTTTGTGCAACTAGTATGTGGTTAGAACATTTGACCACCACCTATATGTTTGTGATTCCCTTGAATTCTATAAGGGAACACCTGCAAGCATGTGCTTAAGGTTGTTGAAGTAACAACAAGAGTATCTAATGATGTAGTAGTGGTCCTTGGTAAGTGAATTTTATTTTGAAGTTCTTCAATTCATGCAAGAAATATATTCTTTCTATTTCAATTGCCTTATACAAGTTTCACATGTGTTGTGATGTAGATGACAAATGTGTACCCATTGATAGTGGGAGATTGTTGAATGAGACATCTACAAATGGGGGGGTTCAAGAAAACACAATTAATGTTCTCACTCCTACACAAGCTCCTCCCATTAGTGATGATCATGTTGTCCATATGCAAACATTGTAAATTTGGAATGATTGAAATAAAATCTTGAAGAAAGTGGTGCATACATTGCCACAATCCCACAAACAAGTAGAATTGTATGCACGGTGTGGAGAATTTCATAGTGTATCTACACAAATTGAATGCATTTCCTTTTGATTTCATTCAACATTCCAATCCAATAGAAACTAGCACTATTCACATGCATCCATGGTTTAGTGCAACCAAGGATCGTTCTTAACATGCAACACATCATAGGCAGTCTATTGCACAACTCTTAGACAACCCAATTTCTTTCTATGAAATGTTTCAATTTTCAAATGATAATAGCATGAAGAGGACAACTGGTGCACAAATTGATATGTCAAGTAGACCAACTATGGATGGGTACATGAGAAAATTCCATCTAATATGGGTGAGTATCACAAAACCAAATAGAATTTCTATTTTGAAACATGAATGGTAGTTGTTTTCCCATTTAATGACTTCTACCACTTGTTATAATTTCTTATTTTTCAATTTTTTTTACTTCAGCATTCAAATTCCCCCAAAGAAGCCCTCATTGGAAATTGTCTTTCACCAGTATAATGGGACTTGAAGGTATGGTTATGATTTAACAAATATAGATAGGTATGTTCATTTTTACAAAGATGGTTTTCAATTACCTACTTACATATAACACTTCAAATACGTTGGCAGGCTGATGTGGCCCAACATCCATTGAATTCACTACCTTCGTAAGAGTTAGTAAGGAGTATCCAGTCATACTTCCATGAAAACTCGTGTATAGGTAAGAATGCCCTTTTTCTTCTCCTCCTCCTTTCAACTTTGTTTTTCTAACTACCTCTTCTTCTTTTTTAATAAACTATTTTGAACATAAGTATATATTTAGTGTGAGGTTCAATCTCTCCTACACAAAGTTCATGATCTATTAATAGTAATTTCAATTACTTTCCTTTTCTAAAATAAAGAAACATGGGATACAAGTATTCTAGTTTAGTAAATGGCATTGAATATATACATGATTATTTGTCTTCTCTTCCTTGCTCTATCTATTTTTGTACACCTTACGGTGAGTTGTGACAATGTTTTTCTATCTAATAAAATGTAGGTTTCTATAACATGTGTTTTCGAACTCGCACTTCACCATGCTTATATGAACATGCCACGTGTTTGTAACCTATACTATCATATATATTAAATTTCTTAGATATTTGTAGCCATTTTACTAACCATATCTTCATGTATACTTTTATTTGTAGGTGTACAAGTTTTTTCCCTTCAATTGTGGAGAGATATCCTCCATTTCACTATTTTTGAAGATATTTTCAGTAAGGTTGATCAATGATATTCATTGAAAATATTTTTTACTAGGTGCAAAACATTTGATATACAATACATTAACTAATAGTTTTTATATGCTTGCTACATTGTAATTTATAGGTTTCCATATCTTTAGATAATAGTGGACAAAACCAAGAAGGGTAAGGAACAAATGGTGTTCATCATAGCAACTACGTGACAAAGGAAAGTTCATTTATTTTATTTTATTTATTCTATTGTATCCTCTAATTATAATATAATGCAATAAGGTATGTTGTTACAAAATTCACTTTTTCTACTCTAAATTTTAGATTGATCACTATTACAAACAAGTAGGGTGAAGAGATCGATGCATTTTTGAACTTTCCAATTTCTCTCCAATAAATGATAGTCTTCCATTCCATTGATGGGGAAATATTTTGGTGTGGTTGGGGATGGGAAGGTTGATAACACAAATCTATTTCTTCTATATTGGTCCCACTCTTATCCTCACATTTTGATTGCTTGCACTACTGTCATAAAATTCAATGACAGGAAAATTGTTGTGGTGATGACAAATCATACCATACAATATGTCACCAATCATTTTCCTACGAATTGATTACTAGTGGACTATAGTGAGCTCTTCACTAGATGTTACAGCCATGGAAAGTGACAAATATTTTAGAGGATATTATTAAGGATAACCAATAAGAAATAATATAATTGATAGATCATTTTTTGTAAATTGATTAGATTCCACATGTATAGTTATGTCTTCATCATTTTGTATGTGTCCATTGTTCAAAAAATGCTAAAAATGGTGCATAGTATATATTTTATCTATAACATTTTGCGAGAACTACAAATGTCATTTAAATATTACAAATTTCAATATTGTCTTTAGTTTTGTAACACTCTGAAATACAAGATACAAATCATAGTATGATTTTCAATCTTGCAACATTAAGTGTATGCTCAATTTTCATGGTTATGTGAATATGTGATTGTTATAACATTATAAATAATTTTCGATTAGTTTAATAATTAAAACACTAAAAAAAATGCCATTAGACTTGCAGTATTTCTCTATCTGCCAAGCTTGTCCAAGGTATGCCAAATAAAAGCTCTTTTAATCCCTTCAAAATTATAGAATCCTTCCCACCATGTTTATTCAAGAATGATATTTACAAGGAATGAAATCTATCTCGATTCAAAAAATAAGATTACCTGACAAACAAAAAGAGATAAATCTATCCAATAAGTAGACCTCACTTACATATACACCTCAATAAAACTATTATTAAGAGAGAACCTCTAGAAAAAAATGCAATATGATAAACTATTGTTATGTAATGTTGCACCCATTTACCATGCAACAGGAGATGCATGTGAGTCCAAAAAGAAAAAATGAAGAAAGGATATATCTAGTAACATTTCTCTAATATCAAGCATCATGTAACAATTGATGTACACAATTGGAAACCTATGCAAAATGATTGTGATGATACATTGTATAATATTCAATGCACATATATATTTTGCATATATAATAACATAAAATTTAAATAAGCATAGTTTCTCCCTCACTCTTAAGAGATGAGGTGAGGGAGGGAGTTTGCATGGTTGGTAGTACATTATGCTTTCATAGGGTTTGGTTGGTATTAAATTAGGTCTAAAATTGTAGACCTAAATGGGAGACAAAAAAACCCCTCGTGATCTAAAATTTAAGCAGGTTGTTCAAGATCCTATTGACCTTATAGATTAAATCTTGACCCAAGCTGTGTAATTGATCTTGAAGGTGTTGTGGATATGTTTTGTGTAGAGGAGGATATTCGCTACTCCTGAGTCTCTAGGATAGAGAAGAGTCTACAAAGAGTGAATGGTCTTCAACTACCTCAAAGGCCAAGCTCAGGTGACAAGAGACGACTAAGGGGATTTTTTTGCAACATTTTATGTTTTATGGCTAATTTTGGGAAATCACTTTAGAATTCGAAAGAGTAGGCCTCAAAGGTCTCAGGAGCAAGCTAACTAGATCTCGACCAGAGGAAGATAACACGACGCACAAACGTCCCTGCAGTGTGATGTGGTCTAGTACAAAATGAAAATAGAGCAAGCTTATCGAAACACCCAAGGCCTACTGACAACTTGGAGACTAAAATTTGATAGTTTAACTAAGCTAATAGAATGCTAGAAATGATAAAAAGTACAACAAAAAGGATACTAAACATGCAAGAAATCAAACTAATGAAATAGAATGACGAGAGATCAAGGATAGAAATAGACTCATGAGAGTTCCAACACTATGTAGCCTCCTACAACGCTCCACACGAACAATGTGTACACATGGAGACAATGAAAATTATTGGGGTTGTTTTGGGACTTGCTTTAGTCAAACCCTCATTATGGTGCTTCCACCTCCACAGACAACCAAGAAGACAAAGAGAAAAATAAATAGACAATAGACAAGAAAGAGTGACAAGATAAGAAAGTAGACATGTTAGATATTAATATGCTACTAAAAAACTACATTAATGTGAGTCAAAGAGTTTTTACGCTCCATTCAAAGAGCTTGTAAAGTTGAAAGAGAGTGCAACACTCACAATAGCACAACAGGAAATTAGCACCGACTTTTGCACCAGATTTTAGTGTATTTGAGTGCATGAATTAAAAAATTTGGTTGGCACCCAACTCGGCGCAAACAGGCATGGTTAGCTCAGGGTCGGATTTGGTGTCGATTTTTACGTCGGATTTAGCATTGTCTTTAGTGTTAGGAAATCATAGAACCTTCGTTAGCGCCTAGAATAGCGTCAGGAAGTAACGTCAGAAATTGTGCCAAAATGGGCACTCAATTTGGCTTTTTATTTTACTTCCATGTCTACTCCCATTTTTGCGTCTAGTTTTGCTTCCAATTTTATGTCTAGTTTTGCTTCCAATTTTGCCTCCAGGTTTGCTTCCAATTTTTCTTCCAAGTTTGCTTCCAGTTTTGCTTCTGATTTTCCTTCCAATTTTGCTTTCGGTTTTTCTTCCAGTTTTGCTTCTAGGTTTGCTTCCAAGTTTTCTTCCAAGTTTGCTTCTAGGTTTGCTTCCAGTCTTGCTTCCGGTTTTTCTTCTAGTTTTGCTTCCAAGTTTGCTTCCGATTTTGCTTCCAATTTTGCTTCCATGTTTGCTTCCATGTTTGCTTAGGGTTTTGCTTCCAATTTTGCTTCCGATTTTGCTTCCATGTTTGCTTCCGGTTTTTCTTCCAAGTTTGCTTCTGATATTTCTTCTAGTTTTTCGTCTGATTTTGTTTCCAATTTTGCTTCTAGTTTTGCTTCCAGGTTTTCTTCCAGGTTTGCTTCCAGTTTTGCTTCCAATTTTTCTTTCAAGATTGCTTCTAGTTTTATTCTAGTATGGCTTCCATTGTTGCTTCTTTTTTTGCTTCTAAAAATGCTTCTTGTTTTGCTTCCATTTATTAATTTAATATGTTTTATTTCATTTTGATTAGTTAAATATATTGTGCCTCTTAAATAACTCATATGGTTATAGAGTAAGTAATTTAATTATTTAACTCATATGATTAAATAGCAATATAATTATTGTAACATGATCATCATCTATAATTAAAACAAGTGAGTCAAATATCTATAATTTAATTAAATTTGACAACATCTATCCTTTGTAGTAAATTAAAATCATCATACTTAATAAATATCCATCCAAAAATCATCGACCACTTTTAATATATATAAATTGACAAGTCAATACTAATAAGATCATCATCATATATAACTAAAACAAGTGAAAGTCAAATATGCCAGTACATCAAAAACATGTCAAAATGATACATGTCCAACAGTCGACATAAGTGAAAATGATACATGTACAAATGATATAAATAAAATTGATAAATTATGTAACTCAAATTGATACATGTCCAAATGATATAGTGAAAATGATACCTGTCAATATGATACAGCTCAACAATATAGTATTGTAGGTTGTGAAAATGATACATATGATAATAGCCATGAAAAGAGTCATCATAACTATATATCAACAATGATCCATGATGTAGTCTCAATGATCATAAATTTCATTGGTTACTATCACCAACTGTCTCATCATCATCATCATCATCTGCCTCAGTGTCTTTCGTATATGTGTCATCATCATCCTCTACCATGTGATCTGTACCCGCAAAACCAATATTTAGTGGATCTATATCATGTTGAGGATCATCTTGATCTTCTGGAAGACCCGTGTTCTGCAAAAAAAAAAAATTAAATGAAAATTTATTATTTATTTCATGCAATAATTTATTTTTATGCTATATATCTAATATTACAACATATGAGATGAAACCATAATCATATTACATCATATCAAAGTGCACATACCATAATAAAATTTCAAAAAAGTTATAGCTAATACTGGTGAGTGAGGAGAAACTTCAGCTTTTAAAAACAAAGCCAATTAGGCTGGTAGACTTGTGGATCAGGCCAACATTTGGTGGAAGAGGAAGAAAGATGAATGGAACTTTGGAGGCCCACCGTAATGGATTTCAATATTCAACCATGAGCATGGAAAAATTTGGTGGCGAATCTTCGCCAATTGGCGAATTCTAGGAATCGGGCAAATCAAATTTGGTGAATTTACCGTATCCAACAGGGTGTTCAAAACACACGGATTTCATGAACTATCAATCCAATGCATGTCCATTTTGCTAGCGGTTTTTTTTTACGAGGCATGTTTAGGCAATAAATTCGCAATAACAGACTATGTGTTTCCAATGGACTGATTAATATTTTTGCCTGGAATCTCGGGGAGCATGTCATAAAACACCAACATATTCACCAATACTATTAAAATAACATTATATGAGGACCCATTTCGCCAATTAAAATTTACAAATAGTTGCTTGTGAAGACCTATTTCGCCAATTAAAATTTATAAATAGTTGCTTATGAGGACCTATTTCACCAATAATATTTAAAAATAATTACATTTGAGGACACATTTCGCCTTGAAAATTACAAGGTATCGTTGTATAAGCACGCGGGATTCACCAAATTTTTAACATACCATTTAAAAATCCCGCAAAATTCACCAAATATGGATTGATATAAATACGATTGAAACTGTTATTTGTTCTTACACATTTTGTTTGGTTTTGAGGTTCTACTTCTTGATTCAAAAGTCAGTGAAACCCGAAAACGTAGACTCAAAGGTGCGTGATCATAAATCTTCATACTGTTATTAGTTATTAGTTATAATAATAGATTTCTTTATCTGTTTTCCATTCTTGCTTCAGTCTTAAACATGATTTTGAGTAGGGAATGGGATCTATATTCTCTGTCGATTTGTCCTTCTTAAATAAGAAGACATTTTTTTCCTGATTTTATTCGAAGTGAGATATCAATATGTCGAGCAACAAGGGTAATACTCCTAGGGGTAATGAAGAGATGGGAGGCCATCAAAACAACCAAAACGTGGAGGTACCATACAGTCTTACTTTGGAATTGGGAAAGCTTCTAATCCATCAGATCAAGGTGGAGCTACATCATCAACTCTTCCACCAAATATTATTGAAGATGGCATTGACAATACCACACCACCACAGGAAGGTCAAGGTGAGATTGTCATTGAGTTAAATCAAAATGTATCAAATGAGGATGGCAATACCACAGAAGATGTTCCAAGGGATACCCTGGTTAGCCCAAATGAGATAATTGACTTGGATGAGGATGATGTTGGTAGCAAGAAAAGAAAAGGAAAATCAAAATTGGGGCGTGAGTGGGAAATGACAAGGAATTTTCAAATTGGTTGGTTGTCGAAGTACCCATCCCTTGAACCAGTGGGGGTATCAAACGAAAATGATATTGAAAGGGAAACATAGGTCAAATGTAAGATTTGTAGTTGGAAATGTGGAAAAGACAAGATGATGCAGCTAAAGCTTGGCACTATAGAAAAGCATATCAGTAAATTTTACGAAAAACAAATCATAGACGGTTGGGAACAATCAGTCGTATGATGGAAATCAAAGGAAGAATGTCTTCATGTTAAGTATGTCATAGATTATGGAGAGCATAACCATAGAATGTCAAAGATTAAAAAATGTGCAGGTACACTTGAGGCTCATTTTGGAAAAGCCATGGCAGCAGCAAATCTGTCAAAAAATGTTCAGATGAGTGTTGTTTTTCATATTTTTTCAAGGGGGCGTCCTATGACAGACTACCCAGAATATTTTGATTTATTATCTTATTTGAGTGTTCCCCACTTTCCCTTCTCACATTGGTTAGTAAACGTTGGATGGGAATGGGCGAAATGTCTTGCTACACTGGAAAAGCAAGATTTAAAGAAGAAAGTAAAAGAGTCTAATTTCATTGCATTATCTTTAGATGAAGTTACTGCGGTAGACAATACTTCTTGGGTTTGTATGCATTTGTATACTATAGAAAAACATGTTTTCCAAGCTCATCTTCTTTGTGTTCATAAAATGAAGGACAGTTCAACATCGCAAATCTATTTGAACTAGTCAAGAAATCTTTGAATGAAATTACAGGTATGGATGAATTGACAATTTCCAAAAAGCTGGTGTGTGTAGGAGCTGATGGAGCTGCAGTGATGCAAGGTCAAAGGAGTCGTCTTTGCACAAAGTTACAAACTACTTGTGCACCATACATTCTTAGCATTCACTGCATGGCCCACAAAATGAATTTAGCATTCAAAATTGTAAGCAAGTTTCCTATAGTATCAAAATTTGAAAATCTAGTTCATGAGATCCATGCATACTTCTACCGAAGTCCCAAACGTTTCCTTGAATTTCAAAATTTTGTTGAGGGAATAACACCTAGAAACAAGCTTCTCAAGGATGTCAATACCAAATGGATCTCCCTACATGGACCAGCGCAATGAGTTCTTTCATAATATCAATCCTTGATTGGAATGATGTTCAAGCATCGCAGCATAGTAGACAAAGCTCCTGATGTCTTACATAGGTTAAGCGATATAGAGACACTCTTGACGTTAGCTAGTCTTCTCCCCATGCTGGATGAGATGAAAAATCTTGTGAAGAAATCCCAAGATAGAACTATGTATATTTACGAATATGCCAATCTACGTAAACTTACATGCTTGGACCTCGATCATCTATATATAGATCTAACACAAGAAGGCACAAATTATTTGATGCGGCGAAAAATTACTGATTTGAATAATCCTGATAATTATTTGCAGTTTAATGCAAGCGGGCACTTATGTATTTGTGTACGTGGATATGAGATACCAATGCACCATTGTAAGACAGTCAGGTGCTCTAGTAGAGAAGTACCTGTTAACGAGGAAGATTTTAATGGCATTGTTAAATCTGTTAGTGATAATTTGAAGGAAATTGGAAAATCTCTTTCCTCAGAGATTCGTGAAAGATTCCCTCGACATGAAATACTTGAAGCCATGGGTATTGTGTATCCTCAATTTTGAGTAAACCAAGATAACCCAAAATATTTTCATGATCAAGTAAAAATCTTGATCGAATAGTTTTCGAAAGAGGTAACATACAATGAGCAGACAATAGAAGGAATTTTAAATGAAAATAAGCTTAGAAAGCAATGTAGGAGTTTTGCAACAACTATTAGGGACCAGTATAAATCCATGGGCAAGGAGAAGGCCTTTGAACCGAGATCAATAAAAAATGTTTGGACAAGCTTAGGTCAGAGTGAAATATTGTGTGGTTTGATGTCAGAATATTTCAAACTTATTGATTTATATCAAACAATGATATTGGGGTTGGTGGAGGATGAGAGAGTTTTCAGTACATTGGGGTTTTTGAAATCAAAGTTAAGAAACAAACTGGACAAGAATTTGGAAAATTGTTTGAGGATGAAAGGAACTACATATAATTTCAAAAAAAATCCTTTTGAAAGGGAACTCGCAATCTAGAGGTCCACATGTGAAAGAAGAGGGACCAGATTGTGCAACACAGGCTCTCCAATTCCAAGTGCCGCTGGTACTTGTGGCAGTGGCAGTGGTAGTGGGCCTGAGATAGATGACAATGATATTGAAATTGACACAAATCACACAATGAATGTTGAATTTGAGACATAGGCCGAAGAAATTGAAGAGCGGACTCAAAATCAAGATGACTCTTTTACTTTATCTCAAGATGAGCATCGATTTGAGGAACCTGACTCCATTTGGGAAATGGAAGAGAATTAGCAGGTTTTAGGTATTTTTACTACACTTCGTGAATCATTTTCCATTGTTCTAAAGTCCAAATTGTAGTTGATGATATTTTATATTGTATTCAATGAACATTGAAATTGTGAATCATTGCACTTCATGATATCTTATTTTATATTGCACTCAAGCACTGCATGAATCATATTCCAAACTGTAGTTGATGATTTTTTATATTGTATTCAAATAAATTGTGAATCATTGCACTTCAGGATATTTTATTTTATATTGCACTCTATGATATTTTATATTATATTGCACTTCATGAATCATATGCCAAATTCAAACTGTAGTTGATGATATTTTATAAATTATATAGTATTCCATCATCCATGAAATTGTGATATTAAAATTTAAATTTGATCTCTTAAAAGGAAATTTATTTATTTTTTACAAAGAAACTAGCCTCCATCGAGTCCACCCCACTTATCTTCCACATATCAATAATCACAAAAATATACGACGCTTTGATTTTATGATTCATAAATTATGAACAATGCAAATTGTAGAAATTTGTGTGACAAGATCCATATTATAGCCTACATTCACATTGCATCCATAAACAAATTTGAAATTTTGTAGTGACGTAGTCCTTCCCCCATTCCTAACAAAATTCAATACCATCATCCTAACAATGCTTCATCGGCAGAACCCCCATCACAGTCTCGCCGATGGCTCGATGAAAATATCTCACAACCTAGTATCAGTGTAACAATACTCTATCGGGCCGACTCCTGAGGTGCTCTCCTGATATACCAATAGAGTCAAGTTGTCAACAAAAGTAACCATGAATTATAACCATGTGCATGAATTATTGAATGCATAAAGTATATTGGGGGAACTATGGTGCATCAAGGAAACATTATCTAGCATCCCACCAATAGAACGAAGGATAGGTGTCCATCGATGGAGAGGGTGGCTATCGGTGAAAGACTGATGTGACATCCCAAGGCATCATCGACTTCGAAATATTTGAAATAAATGTTCTTCTTTGATGACAAGACTGAAAGACGGTCCACGGATGGTGCATTTAGGAACCAGAATTGAAGTGAATTATATCACAAGTTGATCACATAGTTACAAAATCCTAGAAGATTTCCCTTAGGGCAGAAGTAGAAAGGCAAAAACTTGGAGTTTTGACGCAGAAAAGACCAGTGGATTGTGGAGGCGACTCGGTGAGACTCACGTAAGTACTTCAAACCCAACTGAGAAGTTATTTTCATCAAAAGCTTAAGATTTAAATAATGGAAGAGAGTACGGACAAACCCAAAGCTAAAAAATAGAAAACCGAAAAGACTAAGACTTTGGATCAACTAGACATTAAAAAGCCTAAGAGACTCCTAAATGAATACTTGATAGATCAATGCCCTGGGTCGAGGCCGAGACCCAAGAGGAGTGATCAAATGAATCCTTCCATGGATCAACTATGGGAAAAACATAAGGGCTTAGGGGATATTTGGACACTGCAACGAGGGTACAAACTCTTCATGTATTATTATAGAAAAAAATTTAGGTTTCAACCAGTTTGCAATCCGTGGAAGTTGAACCTGGGAAAACTTGTGGTGCCCAATGTGTTTGTTAACATAGAGCTAATTAAAGCTCTTTCTATCAGATATGACCCCAAGAAAAGAACTATTCAGTCACATGGTGGGGGTGACATGCTTGTTATTTCTAGGGATCTCATTTCTAATGTATTTCAGTTAGAGTGTTCACTGAGTTTATCATTCACGATCAAAGATCTCTTGAAAAAGTATCGCCACATGGATACCACCTATAAGAGATGGAAATTACCTTTGCATAGGCCCAAGGATGAAGGAGGCCAACTCAGGAGGTTCTCTAGCAGTGAAAACCCTCCTTTCCATGAAGATTTGTTCGAAGAGTATTTCCGATACACCTATTATTTAGCTGGTCAGGTTTTGGGAGTAGAGGTTCCGCCTCTCATGTCGATTGCCCCAATGGTCTTAGTTGCAGACATACAGAGCAAGGATGCCAGGCCATTTGATTATGCTAGCTACTTGGCCAATTCCCTACATCGAGGGCTTAAAAATATTAAAAATAATAGTGATAATATTAATTTTGAACGCTATTCTTTGCTTATGCATTTGCTTTTGTACGAAGGACAAGTTAGAGGGGTCTGGAGTGAAGAATTAAGGATAAAAGATATAGATGAAAATGGAGATTTTAAACCTATACAAATGTGGACTTCATTGTGGGAGAGTCGATTTGGTAGGTCTCATTACCTTTATTTTGAAGATTTTTTTGTAAAACCATTGATGAAGTTGTTGGGATATCCGTGCAATTATAAACTATCCCCAGAAGTACAAAGATTTCTAAGACCAAAGGAAAATGACCGAAGAAATAAAGTGAATCATAACTGGGGAGACTAGTAGTCTTTCCCTAATTGTACAGTGATAAGGGTTTATGGGTTCGAAGGGGCTCCACACTTGATGCCATGAGTAGTTCCTAACTGAATTGCTTATTTAGAAATTGTGAGGCAATTGGCAAAATACGATTCCAAACACCTCAAAGGACATAGCAAACAATCAATTATGCCCAGAACCTTATGTTTTGGAGACTTTTCAGTGGTTGCCAATGAAGGATATGGAGAAATTGGTGGTAAATTAACACAGTACAACCTACCTCTAGGTGATGTAAGGAAACAATTTGATGTAGAAGGGTTTATGCACAAGGCAATATTATTGCAGGGGCTATCAGGGTATGAACATTTGTTCTCAATCAAAGATGTCATAAGAAACCATGATGAGGCTTCCACCAAGGAAAGAATGGCCACCTATAACAAGATTATGCTTGTAGAGGAATGGAAGATAAAAATGTCCCATCTTATTCAAAGGAATTTGGTGAGATACAGGATCCTTTAATAAGAATTGAGCAACTCATCGCTCATGTCAATGAACTAGTAAAGGATGTTCCCCCAATTGTTTTTGATGCACCTCATGCAACCTATTCAGGAGGACGAGATGAAGACATAGAGCCCTTGGATTACATACCTTCACAACCTACTCCTGAGGGATGTTTTTTTGTAGATACTGATATAAGTGAAGAAGAGCAAGGTGATGAAGAGGGTGAGCAGGTCAAAAAAATAAGTGCTCCTATGATTGCACATTACTAGCCCCCTCAAGAGTAGAATATTGTAAGATTTGAGGCATCAAATGAACTATCTAATGATGTGAGGGTCAGGGCTGGACAACAGTTTATTTCTGATTGTGATTTTGTTAAATCTTCTAAATTTAAATCATTTGTTTATGAATATAAAGGCAGAAAAATGAGACGAAAGATATAGGATATCACTCCTGAACAGGAGGCAACCGCTCTGGAGGAATTGAAAAGGGAGGTAGATAATGAAATGGATTCTATCACTCCTGAAAGAGGAAGCGAATTGCTTCAAGAAGCTGGAGTGTTGCTCTTGCCAGGGTGGGATATTAGCTCTTCAATTGTATTTGATAGCTTCAGAAAAAGAGGGGATAAGACAATGAACTTAACAGAAGAAGCAAGTGACAAAATGTATTCAGGATCTGGGTACAACCCAGATGAAGCCACCTTGCTTTTCTGGTCATTGTAACCCCATGATAAAAGACCTGATATAATTAGTAATCCAAACCCGGTGTTTGGACATCTCTTGGCTCAACAAGTAGGGGATACAAACCCTATGGAGACAACAGAATTGAACATAAATGTGGCAAAATTTACCAAAGCACAGATCGAAAAAATGATTAAGGAAAATGACAAACTGAAGAAGGAGCTAGAAAATCAGAGAGAAAGAACATCATCCTCCTCCACATCAGAGTTGTACTCCCCATGGATTGAAAAAGATAAGAGAGTGGTTGATGCAGCCTATTGGAAGAATTTCCATTTGAAATCCTAGGGGAAATGCAAAGAATTGGAGAAATAAGTGAAAACCATCAAATATAACACTGTATCTGAAATGATAAAAGAAAGATTCAACAAAATGATGAAGTGTGCTGATGAATATTGGAAAGTATTCAAACAAAAATGCATTGCATTGGTGGAGAATGAACGATTACAGCCTAGAATGATGGAGAAAAAGGAGCTCGTAGATAAGAATGGCATGAAAGGACAAATATTGTTGACATATAACAAGCTGGTAGAATCACATACTGGATATCATAATAGGCATAGGGAAGATTTTGACTGCTTTGATTCAGTCCCGACACTTCATAATGGCATTGGAAATTCGCGAGAATATGATGATTGGAAGGACGAGCTTGTTGGGCTTCTAATTGCTACGTTGCAAGAAATAAATGATGAGTATATGGTTTTACAAAACACTCATAAGCAATTCAAAATAATAATGTCTATGGAATATGATATGAAATAGGCGATCTCTAACATGGACACCTATGTTGAACAGGAGTACATCCATCACCTCTCTGTAGTCAATCTATTTATTAGCCAAACTTTAGACATGTTAGAATCGGATTCAATGAGACAACCATCAGATTCAGAGTAAGAACACCAACCAAAAGCATGATGAGCACCCTATCAAGGAGTAGAAGCTTTGAACAGATCTTAGGTAGTCACAGGCTTCTGCTTGGAGATTAATGGATCGGTGCATTCACCTGCGACATTTTTTTATTTATAATTTGAGTTACGTTTAGTTGTCAAACGTCGTGACTTTTTGTAAGGGGTTTGTAGCGTGTTGCCTCTCATATATAAGAGAGATCAAGACGCGAATAGGAGATCATCACATCATTTTTAATTAGACTTTATAGTAGAAAATAGTAAAAAGATAGATAATAGATTGCACCAATTCGCCCATCCATCTCATATCATAAACTATTTTTATAATGCATATCATTTGAACTGTGAAGATCACTACAATGGAGAAGGTTACACACAATTACTGATTTTATTTCGAGTGTTCAACTGTTGTGGATTCATATGCTTATATTTTATTAGCTTATTTGTCTGTCTCCAAAGTGGTTGTTTATGTTATTCAAATTGAGTGTGTGGAAGTACATTTAATTTTTGAGTACATTGAATTTGAATTCTTCAGGAATAGGGATTGTGACCATGGGGTTTTAGATTTATTTATGGACATGATCAAGTAGTAATGTGGGCCACAAAATGGATCTTGTCACACAAATCTCTGTAATTTGTGCTAATCATAAAATCAAATGTAGTGTATTTTTGTAGTATGTGGGATGTGGATGAGGTGTAAGTTGGTGGATACTGATTAGAATTTTTAGTCCCAACCTAACAGAAGCTAACAGTTCAACATCCATAACTTAGAAGCTCTACCAAGAAGTAAATATAATGAGCTAACAGTTCAACATCCATAACTTGGAAGCTCTACCAAGAAGTAAATATAATGAGCTAACAGTTCATCACCTTATAGTTCAAATGATAAAATAAATAATACAGATAATTGAACATCATCACATTACTGAAGTCTGAATTTGAGCTTTTTAATTGATTTTCACATGAAGGAGTACATATTGGCATTGGCAATGAAAAATCTTGCCAATGCCCAAAGACAAGTTTGCACAGAGCTGAGTTGGAACTTGGAAACTCATATTACCAAAGATTGAAAATTAAAAATCAAGTCACTGTATCACCTTTTCTAGCAACTTCCACTCTTTAGGTGGTGGAATTTTCATTTGTTCTAACTGATGTTGTTTGACTTGAAGTTTTGTTAACATTTTGTGATTATAATTGGAAGTGGAACCTGTCTTGAATTCTTTAGTCAATTTTGCATTCAAGGTTATCAGTGTTTTGATGGAATCCAAATAGTTCACATCTGGGTTCTGAGGAAACTAGTCCAAATCAATCTTCCTTGCACCTTCCATCCTCTTTTTGAAACCATCCTTTCCAATGAATTGGTCATTTGTGTCAAAAGCCTCTGGAAAACCAAGCTCTGAGAAGTTCCTTACCTTTTCATCCACCACCTTCATCTTGTCTGCAACCAAATGCAAATATTCCTTTGTTCCACGCATTCTCAAATACTTTTCAATGATAGATGACAACTTCATTGAGGTTTCAATCCGATTAGTAATCCCTTTTGATTTCAAATCATTGTCACTGGCTTTGTAGACTGTTTGTAGAACTTGATTTGCAGATTTCTCTAATTCCAACACATTTTTGTTGTCCACTAAATATTTGTTGAGCTTCTTATAATGTTGCCTGATAGCATCAATCAATTGAAACATGTCACACAAATGATCAAACCTCTGCATTATTTCATCCCAGATCTTGTGTTTCATATGCCTCACTGTATCTCTACAAAATGTAGATAACTTATTTTGAGAAGACTTAATTTCTTCTTTTGCTTTTGTGAGCTCTGTCTCCAATCTTTCATTTGTTTTTCTTTGTTTCTCCAATTTTTGTTCCCACTATGCATTTCCATTCGCAATGCTTAGTCTTAATTTTTCTAAAGTGGATTTTTCCTCATCATATTTCTTATTGCTCTCATCTAGCCTTCACTTCAGGTCATTCACTTCTCTCTCATTTGGTTTATCCTCTTTGCTTGTTGATGTAGAGGCAGATTTTATTATTCTTTTTTCTAATTAATTGCTCTTATTATCTGATGCTTTCCTCTTTTCTTTCTCACTTGCTAGGTCTGCTTGTAACTTTTCTATTTGGGTCTGCAACCTTTTCTTCTCTCTATCTTGCTTTAGCAATGATGTGTACACCAATTCATTGTTCTTCTTTGATACATTAATTTTGATAGTATTTTTTAGGCCAGAAAAATCCAATTGAAAATTGGTTACCTGGTATTCAGATTGATCCATCTGATTTGTTGGTTTGTTTTGAATTGTGGGAACAACAATTGTATACTCCATGATTTCTTTATTTGTATCAAATGTGGGTAATACCATGGTTGTTGCAGGCTCTAAAGTTACAATAGACGCACTCTCCATTAGTTGCTTCTTTTCTTTTTTATTCAAGTCTGATTTATTTTTAAACTCTTCAATGAAATCATAACCTGGGGAGGTAGGAACAATGGAATGATTGAATGGCAAAGGAATAGGAGTACTTGTAGTTGCTAATGATGTCACAACCACACTAACTGAAATTGGGGGAGTGCCTGGAAATAACTCCTTTGTGGCGGATCCACTAATAGTGTGACTTGGACCTATCAAAATCCTTTGCCTCTTTTCATTGCCTTGATCACCTGGTGTTTCTGTGGTATCTTTTATTGTTTTCCTCTTGTGTGTAATTTGTTGTTGTAGCACATGTTGACCACTACTAGTAGTACTACCCATACCATCACCACCAATGACACTCCCGGTTGCACTAAGTTTTCCACCAAGGGAATGTTCTAGTTGTGATTGTATCTGACCATGAGGATGAGGATTAGAAGATCTAAAAAATTGAGTTTGACTTGTATGCCCTTGGTCTACTTTTTCACCTCCAAGCTGAAGTCTAGATTTATCAACTAGTTTTCTATGCTCAACATTTTTTACCATCCAAGGGCCTTGTCTTTTGGACCCCAATGTACCACCTTCATAACCAATTTTTTCAAGTATGGTTGCTCTTGAAGTATATGCTGAAGCATATGCTTCTTTCGCGGCCTCACTTAAACCAGGTTTGTAATTGGCATGGATTTGTTCTACTTCTTCACTATCATCATTAGATTCATCATCACTTTCTTTGTTTCCATGTTCATCAGGATGCTCTATATTCCACAATTTGCTAAACTCTTTATCTTCTTCGTTAGCTCCATACTCTGCAAGAGCTCTTGGATCACCTATGTCCTTCCTCATAGACCAAAAGGCAATAATTTTTTATAGTGACCAATTTTTATCTGTAACTTCCTTCTCTAGAGAACCTGAAATTTTTACTCTACTAGATATTTTATCACTTTTTTCATAAAAATTGTTGTATGTCCTGATTGTCTTTTGGTGCAATGCCATAATTTCTGTTGACAATTTTTCAAAACAAATACCATTCTCAACAACACTTTTCTCCATTGCTATTTTGACCTCATCCCAAGAATCCTTGTTTGTCAAGTTTTCAAGCAAGGGTTTAGTTTGATGTTGAATTCTACTCGCAGCACTCCTATTGGCCACAATCATTGATTTAATGATGTCACATGGATCATACTGCTAGTGACAGATAGCATCAAAGTCAAAAAAAATCAAAATATTATGTGCCACACTAAATGTTTTTCTCTTGAATGTGAACCCTCCACATGAAAAAGGTAAAGAAGGAAATAAGGTCTTCTTTTGCTAACTGAGAAAGTGTCGTTCATTGTCACTCTGCACTTGCCTTACATATTCCAATGCAAAAACCCTTTCTGTCACATGTATTGGAAGTTTGTATGGTTGTACTCCCAATCCATAAAATCTTAGCATAGTATATTCTTCCATTAAGTATCTATCAGCCAATTGTATTTCTTTTCCTAGTTGCATGCAGTTTCTACATGACATAGGCAATCTAGGCATAGGATTATTTGTAATTCTTGATGCAATGGAGCCAAAAAGTAGTCTACAAAATGACTATAGTTCCTTTGAGAATCATGCATCCTTATCTCAGTGGTCCATTCATATACTGGAGCCATTTTCTTTTCCTTTGCATTACTATAGGGCTGAATCTGAAGCTTGTTGGTCTGAAACTTTCCTCTAAATTTGAATAGAAAAAGATAGCACAAATAGGTTGTGAACCTAAATGTCTTGGTGGAACTTGCTTTAATCATTAAAAATTGTTTATGCATGGATTCTAAAATGTGTTGAATATAATTATATTTGACATGTTCAACACCATAATGGATATTAAATACCATTTCAAGGAGGCTTGCACCCATTTCCAAATTACTATCCAGACCGAGGCAAAATGCTAGCATGGAAATAGTATCATGAACCCATGGTTTAAAAATATCCAAATTATAAGGATGCTTATGATCACCTTTCAATTTGTTTCTATCCTGAACTATTTTACTTAATAAATTATTTTTGTCCCTTTCTTTCACTGCTTCATAATCACTAGCAAGCTTTTCTAGGTCAATGTGGTCATTTCCAAATTATTCGGTTGTAAACCCCAACACTTTTCCAAGTTCTTTTGCATTAATGGATAACAATTCTACTTGGCTATCTTTATTAACAATTTCTCTTTTCTTATCATCATAATTTCTAGCACAGACCATGATAAATTCTAGGCAAGGGAAAACTTCATGTAACATCATGCGCCCTAATCCAGTTACCCACGGTGCACTGATACTATTAACTTGTGTTTGCTTTGCAGCCTTATTTTGAGATGAAAATCTAAGTTCTGAGGTACACCTACCATAGATTTCAGGATCATAAATATCATGGTACCCATTTATGAAACCTAGGGTTTTAAGCAATTATGCATAATGTATTTTTTTATCGAACATTGCTCTAGTGGTACTGGTGGTAGACATGCTTATACAATGTGCAGTTGTGAAATTTGAATTCCCTAATACCTATTAGTCCTCCTTAATTTTTCTTAATTCTTAAGTCTCTAAACCCAAACTTCAAAGTTTGAGAAAATAAGATTTTAAGAAATGTCAAACGATGAAATGTAACCGTAGGAATTTTTCACTTACCCGGATTCTGAGTCCTAACTCTTGAAGAGATTAATGTTGTCATTCATGGAAACTGGAATGGCTTTGTTGGAATTGGAACTGTGGAATCCAAAACAGGGTGGTGCACTGCAATGAGTAATCTGAAGAATGAAGACTGAAATTTCCCCGTGTGTGACCCTCACTTAGCAGTATAAAGTGTTTTTTTTCTCGAAATTGGAACATTAAAGTGAATCAAATGTCTTAAGTCTACATGTTGCAAATTCTAAACAGTTGATCTTTCTAAATCTAATGGTTATAGGGTGATTTCGGAGGTTTAAGTTCACAAGCCTATTGCTCTATGCATTTCATTCCGAAATGCAACTACAACCATACATCAAATGTTCATCCAACGATTGAAAATTGAGTAATTTATGATATTAACTTAAAAAATAAACATGACACATGTGTTTTAAAGTTGTTTTAAACTTTTGTGCACTAGGATTGGTATGAAGGCCAAGGGGACGATAACTTAACATTGCAAACATGAAAGGACTTAAAAAAATATCCCCGTGTGCTGACCCTCTCACTTGAAAGTTAAAAAAAAATCACTTGACAGTTGACACTTAGCAGTACAAAGTTCTTTAAAAAAAAAAAAATTTAAATTGGAACATTAAAGTTGCAAATTTTTAACCGTTGATCTTTCTAAATCTAACGATTATAGGGCGATTCCAGAGGTTTAAGTTCACAAGCCTATCACTCTGTGCATTTAATTCTGGAATGCAAATACAAGCATACATCAAATGATCATCCAACGGTTGAAACTTGATTAATTTATTATATTAACTTAAAAAAATAAACATGACAGATGTGTTTTAAAGTTGTTTTAAACTTTTGTGTGCTAGGATTAGCATGAAGGCAAAGGGGTTGGTAAATTAAAGTTGCAAAGGACTTTAAAAAATATCCCCATGTGCTGACCCTCTCACTTAAAAGTTAAAAAAATATCACTTGACAGTTGACACTTAGCAATATAAAGTGCTTTAAATGAATTTTTTTCCGAAATTGGAACATTAAAGTTGAAAATTTTTAACCGTTGGTCTTTCTAAATCTAACGGTTATAGGGTGATTCCGGAGGTTTAAGTTCGCAAGCCTATCACTCTGTGCATTTCATTCCAGAATGCAAATACAACCATACATCAAATGATCATCCAACGGTTGAAACTTGACTAATTTATTATATTAACTTAAAAAAATAAACATGACACATTGACACGTGTTTTAAAGTTGTTTTAAACTTTTGTGTGCTAGGATTAGCATCAAGGCCAAGGGGCCGGTAACTTAACATTGCAAAGGACTTAAAAAAATCTCCCCGTGTGCTGACCCTCTTACTTAAAAGTTAAAAAAAATCACTTAACAGTTGACACTTAGCAATATAAAGTGTTTTAAATGCTTTTTTTTTTTCAAAATTGGAACATTAAAGTTGCAAAATTTTAACTATTGATCTTTCTAAATCTAATGGTTATAGGGTGATTATGGAGGTGTAAGTTTGCAAGCCTATCGTTCTGTGCATTTGAAATCTCATACTCATAGTCCTTCCCCCATTCCTAACAAAATTCAATACCATCGGCCTAACAATGCTTCATCGGCGGAACCACCATCACAACCTCGCTGATGGCCCAAAGAAAATAGCTCACAACCTAGTATCGGTGTAACAATACTCTATCAGGCTGACTCATAAGGTGTTCTCCCCGATATATTGATAGAGTCAACAAAAGTAAGCACATCGCTGTAACACATAAACATCAGTGCAACGAATGATTGCATTCCCTTGATGGCCCGATATAACCATGAATTATCAAGTGCATATTGCATAAAGTATATTACTTAATTTCTTAAAGGAAAAAAACTGATTTGAATATATTAATATAAATAGACACTGAAGTTCTGAACTCAGAAAATAACTCTTTACTGTAAGTGTAAATGAATAAAGAAGAATAGCACAACACAACCATTTATTTTATTGCAACTGAATGTCAATGTCACATTATTACATATCTTTTTAAAGACGAGTAGTTGTAGAGCAGGCAAGCTCCCATTTTGTATAAATAACATATGTCAGTGTGTCACTTTACATAGACACAATTTAATAATTTATTCCAAGTTTTTGCTCGTTACAATGGATTACAAATTGATTCCAATTTCCAAGCTTCTGCTAGTGACAACTTAATACAAATGTAACTGTAAAAATAAACGCATGATTCCAAGATTCTACTTGTGACAACGTAATACAAATGTGGCATTGAAAATTAAGTTTAAATGCAAGGGATTTTCCCAATTCCAACCATACTGGGGGAAAGGGGGTTCTAATCATTCTGGGGAAATGGGAGTTGTGAAGATACAAAATGTACTTATCCCCTTTGAGAACCAGAGTCATGCAGAAGATGTAATACAAATGTGTCTTTGAAAATAAATGCATGGAACTTGCTAAGCCACCCATGCCGGGGAAAAGGGAGTTGTGAGGATACAAGAGGAGTAGAAAATTTGCTCCCATCTTTTGCACACAATTTTCGTGCACTAGTATAGCACTTACCTCCATCAGAGATCCTTATCCTGGTTCAAAACCTATCTGAGAAGTTAGGTTAACCAAATCAACTTCTTTCCAATTCCACCCATTCTGAACTTGAAGGAAATTCATCTTTTACTGATTACTCTATAACTACATAACTGTAGGCAAGAGAATTTACAGTATCCCCAATAATACCACATTATCTTCTTCTCGAATCCTTATTAACCCTAGAAAATGAAAACCTTTGTGACACTATCCACTATTCACTATCTCTATTTATGGGCCACCAGACACCAATGCCACTACCAGCCTGGGTATAATGATAATCATGATTCGTGTACAATTAAAATCTTTAATTTGATTGACGTCTGGCTACACGCAAACTATAACTCAACCTGACAAGCTATCAAAATCACCAGTGCCACTCAAGTGATATGAAATCATTACAAATCTTATTTCATTAAAGCTATGAGTTGTCCAAGAAATTGCTTCGGATGTTCATATCACATATGACATTAATCGCCGCCACTTCCAGCACTAGCAATATGACAACCAAACTCTTTTCAAAAAGATTGAGAATTTCAATTAAATGAAATGTACAACATCGAGGCATTGAAAAGACAGAATGAGTGATGAGCGATGAGCCTTGATCTCACCACATGGCCGCATCTAATAGTTCTTGTGTTATTCTGAAGATTTCAATTCTCAAGTCTAGTGCTTCAGATATTTACTTCTGGAATGCAACTACAGTTGTCCATCAAAAATTCATCAAACGGTCATAGACTATATTAATTTGCACTAACATTTGGCTTCAGAAATAATAAATATGTTGACAGTTGTTTGAATTCCGGACTCTTTATGAAGGAATTTGAATGTACGAAAAACATGTCTCGGAATTTGATATTTTCGCCAACCACACTGATTTTTATTGGCATATTTGTTTATTTCGCCACTGAAATTTTTTATTAGTTTGAGATTATGTTTAATTCGCCAATGAAAATATTTTTTTTGCTTTGAAAAAAGGTATTATTTGCCAACATTTGTTTTTTTTGTTTTGAAAACAGGGTTAATTCGCCAACAAAAAAAAAAATTGGTTTGAAAAAGGGTTTTAATCACCAATGAAAAATATTTTATTTGTTTAAAAAAAATTGCATTTCGCCACAATTTTCCACAGACTTCTAGTGATTGTAAAAGATTCGCCAATTGGGATTATTTATTTTTCCCGAAAAAAAAAAAAAAATCGCCAATAAAATTAATATTTTTATCGGGAATAATACAAGATTCACCAGGATTTTACACCTTAGCCAAGGGGGGGGGTTCCTTAAAGTTTTCCCTGACCATGAGAGCAGAAGAGAGAGATGATATCATGTATCAAAAAATTAAGCATGCATTCTTCTACCCAATAGAGAAGGGGATGATTACTTTGCTTCATTTTCATTTACATAACCATATCACGGCGTGGGAACCAAGAAGACCAAGGATGTCCAGTTTTATGTGGAGTTAATGGATGTGGTCCAAAATTTAGGAGGGGCAAGAAGGTTAATGTATGATCCTGATGAAATCGAGGAAGAACAACAAGAGAGGGACAGGAAAATTAAAATCAATATAGAGTTTCAAGGATTTGTCAAGCAAGTAAGAGAGTTATGGGAGTAGCCTCATCTAAAATATTTTGAACTAGAGTTTGATATACCATTAGAGAGCTTGGTTTTCATGGAGTTCCTTTCAAAGCCTCTGATTTTATTGTTCCTATGGTAAACTCTTTGGTAGAGTTGGTGGAATTACCTTTAGTGAGATTGAGATTGTTAACCTTGAGAGAGTAGGACTTGGGAAAAAGGCATTTGATATAATGGCTATTATTTTCAAAGACTTCAAGCGGGATGTACTCCGCATTGATGCCATTCCTCAATCTTCACTTGATGGCATCAAGGAATGGCTAAACTCCATGGATATAAAGTATTATAAAAGCATAATGAACTTGAATTGGGAGCCAATTTTGAAGAGTATTACTGATGATCCAAATAAATTTATTGAAGATGGTGGTTGGGAATTTTTGAATATGGAAGCTAGTGATTCTAATTCTAATAATTCAGAAGAGTCAAATCAAGGATATGAACCCTCTGATGTAGAAGAGGAATCAGAATCAGATTTCATGTAGCCACCATCAATATTGTTACAAGCCAACAAGATGGAGGGAATTCTTATATAAGGATAATTTTCAATGTTGCAGGTACCGACTTTAATGCCAACTACAATGGCGACATTGAAATTCCCTAGCAGTATTTATGTTAAGTAAATTTCATTTAGATGAAAGGATTCAAAGCACATCAACCATGTGGTACAAATGATTAAATCCTAGAGATGATCTGTAGCAATGGAAGAGTCTGAAAAGGCAGAGAGAGCTACACTGGTGACTCGGTAGAAACTTTAGCTTTCAAAAAACAAAGCCAATTAGGTTAGCAGACGTGTGGATCAGGCCAATATTTGGTGGAAGAGGATGAAAGATGATTGGAACTCTGGAGGACCACCATAATGGACTTCGGTATTCAACCATGAGAGAAGAAGAGAGAGCTGATATCATGTATCAAAACATTAAGCATGCATTCTTCCAGCCATCGGAGACGGAGATGATTACTTTGCTTCATTTTCATTTGCATAACCATATCATGGCGTGGGAACCAAGAAGACCAAGGATGTCCAGTTTTATGTGGAGGTAATGGATGTGGTCCAAACTTTAGGAGGGGAGATCTTGATGTCTGCCAAGAGGCATAAATTCAGATGAATTAAGTTCACCTACATGTATGCCAAAGTTTACTTCCAATTTTTATGACTGTTTTTCTTGACTATCATAGTTTACTTACAAATTTGAAATTTCTTTCTGGTCACTTTGATGAGGATATATTCAGCCAATGTGTAATCACCTTTTGTTTGTATCACAAGCATATGTGCATTGCAATAATTTTGATTATCTATGGTCTATAGCTATGTCATCTCACTTATTGGATCTTATATTTCAATGTTTTCTATGGCCTTCTTTGTTTGAGGTAGCACCTGACAATCCTACCTCCTTTCCTTACCTGAGAAGTGGATTTGAAGAAATACTGCACTTCAAAACTAGCTATAGTTTAAGGAGAGCTATTCTAGCTTTGTTGTTGACACCCTCAATCTTCAACAAGGACTTAGATGCATGGACTGAAATGCAAGCTTTCAAACTTAGATTTGAATGTGCATAATTTGATTGATTATGGTTTTCATAGGCATTTGTCTTTACATGACTATTTTGGATTGTCAATATGTGTAATAGTGATTGCATCCTTATCAAGTTTGGCTACCCTTATTCAAAATTCCTTGGTCTTTGGACTCGATACAAAGTTGTGCATTGTTATTCCATATTTGTAACATGTAGGACATTTAAGGGGTACAATAAATAGAAATTTAGTACTGGCATCCAAGGAAAACTTACATATGGTGTATCAAGAACAACAGAAAATGCTTTTATTAGGGTTAATGTTTTCTTCCCCCACATTGCTGATATTTTCCCCAAAACATGTTTTTTTATTATTTCAACGCATCTCAAAATTCAATGTATTGATTAACATTTGCTACACATTTCAGCTATTTATACAAATGATGCATATAAGTTAACTCGATCAATGTTGTTACTTCGGTAGTTTGAATTCTATGACAACCAGTTATTAGGCCATTGTGTGCAGGAGCACGTTTGT